>CATLJY010000778.1:0-18760 GCA_949987705.1 Thereva unica
ATGTATTTGATGAATGTAACTTAATTTCGATGAATAAAGTGAATTTAAGTTATTTTGGATGTACTCGATGAATATAACTTATTTCGATGAATAAAGTGAATTTAAGTTATTTTGGATGTACTCGATGAATATAACTTAATTTCGATGAATAAAATGAATTTAAGTTATTTTGGATGTATTTGATGAATATAACTTAATTTCGATGAATAAAATGAATTTAAGTTATTTTCGATGTATTTGATGAATGTAACTTAATTTCGATGAATAAAGTGAATTTAAGTTATTTTGGATGTATTTGATGAATGTAACTTAATTTCGATGAATAAAGTGAACTTAACTTATTTTCGATGTATTTGATGAATATAACTTAATTTCGACGAATAAAGTGAATTTGTTATTTTGGATGTATTTGATGAATATAACTTAATTTCGATGAATAAAGTGAATTTAAGTTATTTTGGATGTACTCGATGAATATAACTTAGTTTCGATGAATAAAGTGAATTTAAGTTATTTTGGATGTATTTGATGAATGTAACTTAATTTTGATGAATAAAGTGAATTTAAGTTATTTTGGATGTAATTGATGAATATAACTTAATTTCAATGAATAAAGTGAATTTAAGTTATTTTGGATGTATTTGATGAATGTAACTTAATTTCGATGAATAAAGTGAATTTAAGTTATTTTGGATGTACTCGATGAATATAACTTAATTTCGATGAATAAAATGAATTTAAGTTATTTTGGATGTATTTGATGAATATAACTTAATTTCGATGAATAAAATGAATTTAAGTTATTTTCGATGTATTTGATGAATGTAACTTAATTTCGATGAATAAAGTGAATTTAAGTTATTTTGGATGTATTTGATGAATATAACTTAATTTCGATGAATAAAGTGAATTTAAGTTATTTTGGATGTATTTGATGAATATAACTTAAATTCGATGAATAAAGTGAAATTAAGTTATTTTGGATGTATTTGATGACTGTAACTTAATTTCGATGAATAAAGTGAATTTAAGTTATTTTTGATGTATTTGATGAATATAACTTAATTTCGATGAATAAAGTGAATTTAAGTTATTTTGGATGTATTTGATGAATGTAACTTAATTTCGATGAATAAAGTGAATTTAAGTTATTTTGGATGTACTCGATGAATATAACTTAATTTCGATGAATAAAATGAATTTAAGTTATTTTCGATGTATTTGATGAATATAACTTAATTTCGATGAATAAAGTGAATTTAAGTTATTTTGGATGTATTTGATGAATGTAACTTAATTTCGATGAATAAAGTGAACTTAACTTATTTTCGATGTATTTGATGAATATAACTTAATTTCGACGAATAAAGTGAATTTGTTATTTTGGATGTATTTGATGAATATAACTTAATTTCGATGAATAAAGTGAATTTAAGTTATTTTCGATGTATTTGATGAATGTAACTTAATTTCGATGAATAAAGTGAATTTAAGTTATTTTGGATGTATTTGATGAATGTAACTTAATTTCAATGAATAAAGTGAATTTAAGTTATTTTGGATGTATTTGATGAATATAACTTAATTTCGATGAATAAAGTGAATTTAAGTTATTTTGGATGTATTTGATGAATATAACTTAATTTCGATGAATAAAGTGAATTTAAGTTATTTTCGATGTATTTGATGAATGTAACTTAATTTCGATGAATAAAGTGGATTTAAGTTATTTTCGATGTATTTGATGAATGTAACTTAATTTCAATGAATAAAGTGAATTTAAGTTATTTTGGATGTACTCGATGAATATAACTTAATTTCGATGAATAAAGTGAATTTAAGTTATTTTGGATGTATTTGATGAATGTAACTTAATTTTGATGAATAAAGTGAATTTAAGTTATTTTGGATGTATTTGATGAATATAACTTAATTTCGATGAATAAAGTGAATTTAAGTTATTTTGGATGTATTTGATGAATGTAACTTAATTTCGATGAATAAAGTGAATTTAAGTTATTTTGGATGTATTTGATGAATATAACTTAATTTCGATGAATAAAGTGAATTTAAGTTATTTTGGATGTATTTGATGACTGTAAATTAATTTCGATGAATAAAGTGAATTTATGTTATTTTGGATGTATTTGATGAATATAACTTAATTTCGATGAATAAAGTGAATTTAAGTTATTTTGGAAGTATTTGATGAATGTAACTTAATTTCGATGAATAAAGTGAATTTAAGTTATTTTGGATGTACTCGATGAATATAACTTAATTTCGATGAATAAAGTGAATTTAAGTTATTTTGGATGTATTTGATGAATATAACTTAATTTCGATGAATAAAGTGAATTTAAGTTATTTTGGATGTATTTGATGAATATAACTTAATTTCGATGAATAAAGTCAATTTAAGTTATTTTGGATGCATTTGATGAATATAACTTAATTTCGATGAATAAAGTGAATTTAAGGTATTTTGGATGTATTTGATGAATATAACTTAATTTCGATGAATAAAATGAATTTAAGTTATTTTCGATGTATTTGATGAATGTAACTTAATTTCGATGAATAAAGTGGATTTATGTTATTTTCGATGTATTTGATGAATGTAACTTAATTTCGATGAATAAAATGAATTTAAGTTATTTTGGATGTACTCGATGAATATAATTTAGTTTCGATGAATAAAGTGAATTTAAGTTATTTTGGATGTATTTGATGAATGTAACTTAATTTCGATGAATAAAGTGAACTTAACTTATTTTCGATGTATTTGATGAATATAACTTAATTTCGACGAATAAAGTGAATTTGTTATTTTGGATGTATTTGATGAATATAACTTAATTTCGATGAATAAAATGAATTTAAGTTATTTTCGATGTATTTGATGAATGTAACTTAATTTCGATGAATAAAGTGAATTTAAGTTATTTTGGATGTATTTGATGAATGTAACTTAATTTCAATGAATAAAGTGAATTTAAATTATTTTGGATGTATTTGATGAATATAACTTAATTTCGATGAATAAAGTGAATTTAAGTTATTTTGGATGTATTTGATGAATATAACTTAATTTCGATGAATAAAGTGATTTTCGATGTATTTGATGAATGTAACTTAATTTCGATGAATAAAGTGGATTTAAGTTATTTTCGATGTATTTGATGAATGTAACTTAATTTCGATGAATAAAGTGAATTTAAGTTATTTTGGATGTACTCGATGAATATAACTTAATTTCGATGAATAAAGTGAATTTAAGTTATTTTGGATGTATTTGATGAATGTAACTTAATTTTGATGAATAAAGTGAATTTAAGTTATTTTGGATGTATTTGATAAATATAACTTAATTTCGATGAATAAAGTGAATTTAAGTTATTTTGGATGTATTTGATGAATGTAACTTAATTTCGATGAATAAAGTGAATTTAAGTTATTTTGGATGTATTTGATGAATATAACTTAATTTCGATGAATAAAGTGAATTTAAGTTATTTTGGATGTATTTGATGACTGTAAATTAATTTCGATGAATAAAGTGAATTTATGTTATTTTGGATGTATTTGATGAATATAACTTAATTTCGATGAATAAAGTGAATTTAAGTTATTTTGGAAGTATTTGATGAATGTAACTTAATTTCGATGAATAAAGTGAATTTAAGTTATTTTGGATGTACTCGATGAATATAACTTAATTTCGATGAATAAAGTGAATTTAAGTTATTTTGGATGTATTTGATGAATATAACTTAATTTCGATGAATAAAGTGAATTTAAGTTATTTTGGATGTATTTGATGAATATAACTTAATTTCGATGAATAAAGTCAATTTAAGTTATTTTGGATGCATTTGATGAATATAACTTAATTTCGATGAATAAAGTGAATTTAAGGTATTTTGGATGTATTTGATGAATATAACTTAATTTCGATGAATAAAATGAATTTAAGTTATTTTCGATGTATTTGATGAATGTAACTTAATTTCGATGAATAAAGTGGATTTATGTTATTTTCGATGTATTTGATGAATGTAACTTATTTTCGATGAATAAAATGAATTTAAGTTATTTTGGATGTACTCGATGAATATAATTTAGTTTCGATGAATAAAGTGAATTTAAGTTATTTTGGATGTATTTGATGAATGTAACTTAATTTTGATGAATAAAGTGAATTTAAGTTATTTTGGATGTATTTGATGAATATAACTTAATTTCGATGAATAAAGTGAATTTAAGTTATTTTGGATGTATTTGATGAATGTAACTTAATTTCGATGAATAAAGTGAATTTAAGTTATTTTGGATGTACTCGATGAATATAACTTAATTTCGATGAATAAAGTGAATTTAAGTTATTTTCGATGTATTTGATGAATATAACTTAATTTCGATGAATAAAGTGAATTTAAGTTATTTTGGATGTATTTGATGAATATAACTTAATTTCGATGAATAAAGTCAATTTAAGTTATTTTGGATGCATTTGATGAATATAACTTAATTTCGATGAATAAAGTGAATTTAAGTTATTTTGGATGCATTTGATGAATATAACTTAATTTCGATGAATAAAATGAATTTAAGTTATTTTCGATGTATTTGATGAATGTAACTTAATTTCGATGAATAAAGTGAATTTAAGTTATTTTGGATGTATTTGATGAATATAACTTAATTTCGATGAATAAAGTGAATTTAAGTTATTTTGGATGTATTTGATGAATATAACTAAAATTCGATGAATAAAGTGAATTTAAGTTATTTTGGATGTATTTGATGACTGTAACTTAATTTCGATGAATAAAGTGAATTTAAGTTATTTTGGATGTACTCGATGAATATAACTTAATTTCGATGAATAAAGTGAATTTAAGTTATTTTGGATGTACTCGATGAATATAACTTAATTTCGATGAATAAAGTGAATTTAAGTTATTTTCGATGTATTTGATGAATGTAACTTAATTTCGATGAATAAAGTGAATTTAAGTTATTTTGGATGTATTTGATGAATGTAACTTAATTTCGATGAATAAAGGGAATTTAAGTTATTTTGGATGTATTTGATGAATATAACTTAATTTCGATGAATAAAGTGAATTTAAGTTATTTTGGATGTATTTGATGAATATAACTTAATTTCGATGAATAAAGTGAATTTAAGTTATTTTGGATGTATTTGATGAGTTTAACTTAATTTCGATGAATAAAGTGAATTTAAGTTATTTTCGATGTATTTGATGAATGTAACTTAATTTCGATGAATAAAGTGGATTTAAGTTATTTTCGATGTATTTGATGAATGTAACTTAATTTCGATGAATAAAATGTATTTAAGTTATTTTGGATGTACTCGATGGATATAACTTAGTTTCGATGAATAAAGTGAATTTAAGTTATTTTGGATGTATTTGATGAATGTAACTTAATTTTGATGAATAAAGTGAATTTAAGTTATTTTGGATGTATTTGATGAATATAACTTAATTTCAATGAATAAAGTGAATTTAAGTTATTTTGGATGTATTTGATGAATGTAACTTAATTTCGATGAATAAAGTGAATTTAAGTTATTTTGGATGTACTCGATGAATATAACTTAATTTCGATGAATAAAACGAATTTAAGTTATTTTGGATGTATTTGATGAATATAACTTAATTTCGATGAATAAAATGAATTTAAGTTATTTTCGATGTATTTGATGAATGTAACTTAATTTCGATGAATAAAGTGAATTTAAGTTATTTTGGATGTATTTGATGAATATAACTTAATTTCGATGAATAAAGTGAATTTAAGTTATTTTGGATGTATTTTATGAATATAACTTAAATTCGATGAATAAAGTGAAATTAAGTTATTTTGGATGTATTTGATGACTGTAACTTAATTTCGATGAATAAAGTGAATTTAAGTTATTTTTGATGTATTTGATGAATATAACTTAATTTCAATGAATAAAGTGAATTTAAGTTATTTTGGATGTATTTGATGAATGTAACTTAATTTCGATGAATAAGTGAATTTAAGTTATTTTGGATGTACTCGATGAATATAACTTAATTTCGATGAATAAAGTGAATTTAAGGTATTTTGGATGTATTTGATGAATATAACTTAATTTCGATGAATAAAATGAATTTAAGTTATTTTCGATGTATTTGATGAATGTAACTTAATTTCGATGAATAAAGTGGATTTATGTTATTTTCGATGTATTTGATGAATGTAACTTAATTTCGATGGATAAAATGAATTTAAGTTATTTTCGATGTATTTGATGAATATAACTTAATTTCGATGAATAAAGTGAATTTAAGTTATTTTGGATGTATTTGATGAATGTAACTTAATTTCGATGAATAAAGTGAACTTAACTTATTTTCGATGTATTTGATGAATATAACTTAATTTCGACGAATAAAGTGAATTTGTTATTTTGGATGTATTTGATGAATATAACTTAATTTCGATGAATAAAGTGAATTTAAGTTATTTTCGATGTATTTGATGAATGTAACTTAATTCGATGTATTTGATGAATGTAACTTAATTTCAATGAATAAAGTGAATTAAGTTATTTTGGATGTATTTGATGAATATAACTTAATTTCGATGAATAAAGTGAATTTAAGTTATTTTGGATGTATTTGATGAATATAACTTAATTTCGATGAATAAAGTGAATTTAAGTTATTTTCGATGTATTTGATAAATGTAACTTAATTTCGATGAATAAAGTGGATTTAAGTTATTTTCGATGTATTTGATGAATGTAACTTAATTTCAATGAATAAAGTGAATTTAAGTTATTTTGGATGTACTCGATGAATATAACTTAATTTCGATGAATAAAGTGAATTTAAGTTATTTTGGATGTATTTGATGAATGTAACTTAATTTTGATGAATAAAGTGAATTTAAGTTATTTTGGATGTATTTGATGAATATAACTTAATTTCGATGAATAAAGTGAATTTAAGTTATTTTGATGTATTTGATGAATGTAACTAATTTCGATGATAAAGTGAATTTAAGTTATTTTGGATGTATTTGATGAATATAACTAATTTCGATGAATAAAGTGAATTTAAGTTATTTTGGATGTATTTGATGACTGTAAATTAATTTCGATGAATAAAGTGAATTTATGTTATTTTGGATGTATTTGATGAATATAACTTAATTTCGATGAATAAAGTGAATTTAAGTTATTTTGGATGTATTTGATGAATATAACTTAATTTCGATGAATAAGTGAATTTAATTTATTTTGGATGTATTTGATAAATATAACTTAATTTCGATGAATAAAGTCAATTTAAGTTATTTTGGATGCATTTGATGAATATAACTTAATTTCGATGAATAAGTGAATTTAAGGTATTTTGGATGTATTGATGATATAACTTAATTTCGATGAATAAAATGAATTTAAGTTATTTTCGATGTATTTGATGAATGTAAGTTAATTTCGATGAATAAAGTGGATTTATGTTATTTTCGATGTATTTGATGAATGTAACTTAATTTCGATGAATAAAATGAATTTAAGTTATTTTGGATGTACTCGATGAATATAATTTAGTTTCGATGAATAAAGTGAATTTAAGTTATTTTGGATGTATTTGATGAATGTAACTTAATTTTGATGAATAAAGTGAATTTAAGTTATTTTGGATGTATTTGATGAATATAACTTAATTTCGATGAATAAAGTGAATTTAAGTTATTTTGGATGTACTCGATGAATATAACTTAATTTCGATGAATAAGTGAATTTAAGTTATTTTCGATGTATTTGATGAATATAACTAAATTTCGATGAATAAAGTCAATTTAAGTTATTTTGGATGCATTTGATGAATATAACTTAATTTCGATGAATAAAGTGAATTTAAGTTATTTTGGATGTATTTGATGAATATAACTTAATTTCGATGAATAAATGAATTTAAGTTATTTTCGATGTATTTTGATGAATGTAACTTAATTTCGATGAATAAAGTGAATTTAAGTTATTTTGGATGTATTTGATGAATATAACTTAATTTCGATGAATAAAGTGAATTTAAGTTATTTTGGATGTATTTGATGAATATAACTAAAATTCGATGAATAAAGTGAATTTAAGTTATTTTGATGTATTTGATGACTGTAACTTAATTTCGATGAATAAGTGAATTAAGTTATTTTTGATGTATTTGATGAATATAACTTAATTTCGATGAATAAAGTGAATTTAAGTTATTTTGGATGTATTTGATGAATGGTAACTTAATTTCGATGAATAAAGTGAATTTAAGTTATTTTCGATGTATTTGATGAATGTAACTTAATTTCGATGTATTTGATGAATGTAACTTAATTTCAATGAATAAAGTGAATTTAAGTTATTTTGGATGTATTTGATGAATATAACTTAATTTCGATGAATAAAGTGAATTTAAGTTATTTTGGATGTATTTGATGAATATAACTTAATTTCGATGAATAAAGTGAATTTAAGTTATTTTCGATGTATTTGATAAATGTAACTTAATTTCGATGAATAAAGTGGATTTAAGTTATTTTCGATGTATTTGATGAATGTAACTTAATTTCAATGAATAAAGTGAATTTAAGTTATTTGGATGTACTCGATGAATATAACTTAATTTCGATGAATAAAGTGAATTTAAGTTATTTTGGATGTATTTGATGAATGTAACTTAATTTTGATGAATAAAGTGAATTTAAGTTATTTTGATGTATTTGATGAATATAACTTAATTTCGATGAATAAAGTGAATTAAGTTATTTTGGATGTATTTGATGAATGTAACTTAATTTCGATGAATAAAGTGAATTTAAGTTATTTTGGATGTATTGATGAATATAACTTAATTTCGATGAATAAAGTGAATTTAAGTTATTTTGGATGTATTTGATGACTGTAAATTAATTTCGATGAATAAAGTGAATTTATGTTATTTTGGATGTATTTGATGAATATAACTTAATTCGATGAATAAAGTGAATTTAAGTTATTTTGGATGTATTTGATGAATATAACTTAATTTCGATGAATAAAGTGAATTTAATTTATTTGGATGTATTTGATGAATATAACTTAATTTCGATGAATAAAGTGAATTTAAGGTATTTTGGATGTATTTGATGAATATAACTTAATTTCGATGAATAAAATAAATTTAAGTTATTTCGATGTATTTGATGAATGTAAGTTAATTTCGATGAATAAGTGGATTTATGTTATTTTCGATGTATTTGATGAATGTAACTTAATTTCGATGAATAAAATGAATTTAAGTTATTTTGGATGTACTCGATGAATATAATTAGTTTCGATGAATAAAGTGAATTTAAGTTATTTTGGATGTATTTGATGAATGTAACTTAATTTTGATGAATAAAGTGAATTTAAGTTATTTTGGATGTATTTGATGAATATAACTTAATTTCGATGAATAAAGTGAATTTAAGTTATTTTGGATGTTACTCGATGAATATAACTTAATTTCGACGAATAAAGTGAATTTAAGTTATTTTCGATGTATTTGATGAATATAACTTAATTTCGATGAATAAAGTCAATTTAAGTTATTTTGGATGCATTTGATGAATATAACTTAATTTCGATGAATAAAGTGAATTTAAGTTATTTTGGATGTATTTGATGAATATAACTTAATTTCGATGATAAAATGAATTTAAGTTATTTTCGATGTATTTGATGAATGTAACTTAATTTCGATGAATAAAGTGAATTAAGTTATTTTGGATGTATTTGATGAATATAACTTAATTTCGATGAATAAAGTGAATTAAGTTATTTTGGATGTATTTGATGAATATAACTAAAATTCGATGAATAAAGTGAATTTAAGTTATTTTGGATGTATTTGATGACTGTAACTTAATTTCGATGAATAAAGTGAATTTAAGTTATTTTGATGTATTTGATGAATATAACTTAATTTCGATGAATAAAGTGAATTTAAGTTATTTTGGATGTATTTGATGAATGTAACTTAATTTCGATGAATAAAGTGAATTTAAGTTATTTTGGATGTACTCGATGAATATAACTTAATTTCGATGAATAAAATGAATTTAAGTTATTTTCGATGTATTTGATGAATATAACTTAATTTCGATGAATAAAGTGAATTTAAGTTATTTTGGATGTATTTGATGAATGTAACTTAATTTCGATGAATAAAGTGAATTGAAGCTATTTTGGATGTATTTGATGAATATAACTTAATTTCGATGAATAAAGTGAATTTAAGTTATTTTGGATGTATTGATGACTGTAACTTAATTCGATGAATAAAGTGAATTTAAGTTATTTTGGATGTATTTGATGAATGTAACTTAATTTCGATGAATAAAGTGAATTTAAGTTATTTTGGATGTACTCGATGAATATAACTTAATTTCGATGAATAAAATGAATTTAAGTTATATTCGATGTATTTGATGAATATAACTTAATTTCGATGAATAAAGTGAATTTAAGTTATTTTGGATGTATTTGATGAATGTAACTTAATTTGGATGAATAAAGTGAATTGAAGTTATTTTGGATGTATTTGATGAATATAACTTAATTTCGATGAATAAAGTGAATTTAAGTTATTTTGGATGTATTTGATGACTGTAACTTAATTTCGATGAATAAAGTGAATTTAAGTTATTTTCGAAGTATTTGATGAATGTAACTTAATTTCGATGAATAAAGTGGATTTAAGTTATTTTCGATGTATTTGATGAATGTAACTTAATTTCGATGAATAAAGTGAATTGAAGTTATTTTGGATGTATTTGATGAATATGACTTAATTTCGACGAATAAAGTGAATTTGTTATTTTGGATGTATTTGATGAATATAACTTAATTTCGATGAATAAAGTGAATTTAAGTTATTTTGGATGTATTTGATTAATATAAATAACTTAATTTCGATGAATAAAGTGAATTTAAGTTATTTTCGATTAATTTGATGAATGTAACTTAATTTCGATGAATAAAGTGGATTTAAGTTATTTTCTATATATTTGATGAATATAACTTAATTTCGATAAATAAAGTGAATTTAAGTTATTTTGGATGTATTTGATGAATATAACATAATTTCGATGAATAAAGTGAATTTAAGTTATTTTGGATGTATTTGATGAATATAACTTAATTTCGATGAATAAAGTGAATTTAAGTTATTTTCGATGTACTCGATGAATATAACTTAATTTCGATGAATAAAGTGAATTTAAGTTATTTTGGATGTACTCGATGAATATAACTTAATTTCGATGAATAAAGTGAATTTAAGTTATTTTCGATGTATTTGATGAATATAACATAATTTCTATGAATAAAGTGAATTTAAGTTATTTTGGATGTATTTGATGAATATAACTTAATTTCGATGAATAAAGTGGATTTATGTTATTTTCGATGTATTTGATGAATGTAACTTAATTTCGATGAATAAAATGAATTTAAGTTATTTTCGATGTATTTGATGAATATAACTTAATTTCGATGAATAAAGTGAATTTAAGTTATTTTGGATGTATTTGATGAATGTAACTTAATTTCGATGAATAAAGTGAACTTAACTTATTTTCGATGTATTTGATGAATATAACTTAATTTCGACGAATAAAGTGAATTTGTTATTTTGGATGTATTTGATGAATATAACTTAATTTCGATGAATAAAGTGAATTTAAGTTATTTTCGATGTATTTGATGAATGTAACTTAATTTCGATGTATTTGATGAATGTAACTTAATTTCAATGAATAAAGTGAATTTAAGTTATTTTGGATGTATTTGATGAATATAACTTAATTTCGATGAATAAAGTGAATTTAAGTTATTTTGGATGTATTTGATGAATATAACTTAATTTCGATGAATAAAGTGAATTTAAGTTATTTTCGATGTATTTGATAAATGTAACTTAATTTCGATGAATAAAGTGGATTTAAGTTATTTTCGATGTATTTGTTGAATGTAACTTAATTTCAATGAATAAAGTGAATTTAAGTTATTTTGGATGTACTCGATGAATATAACTTAATTTCGATGAATAAAGTGAATTTAAGTTATTTTGGATGTATTTGATGAATGTAACTTAATTTTGATGAATAAAGTGAATTTAAGTTATTTTGGATGTATTTGATGAATATAACTTAATTTCGATGAATAAAGTGAATTTAAGTTATTTTGGATGTATTTGATGAATGTAACTTAATTTCGATGAATAAAGTGAATTTAAGTTATTTTGGATGTATTTGATGAATATAACTTAATTTCGATGAATAAAGTGAATTTAAGTTATTTTGGATGTATTTGATGACTGTAATTAATTTCGATGAATAAAGTGAATTTATGTTATTTTGGATGTATTTGATGAATATAACTTATTTCGATGAATAAAGTGAATTTAAGTTATTTTGGATGTATTTGATGAATATAACTTAATTTCGATGAATAAAGTGAATTTAATTTATTTTGGATGTATTTGATGAATATAACTTAATTTCGATGAATAAAGTCAATTTAAGTTATTTTGGATGCATTTGATGAATATAACTTAATTTCGATGAATAAAGTGAATTTAAGGTATTTTGGATGTATTTGATGAATATAACTTAATTCGATGAATAAAATGAATTTAAGTTATTTTCGATGTATTTGATGAATGTAAGTTAATTTCGATGAATAAAGTGGATTTATGTTATTTTCGATGTATTTGATGAATGTAACTTAATTTCGATGAATAAAATGAATTTAGTTATTTTGGATGTACTCGATGAATATAATTTAGTTTCGATGAATAAGTGAATTTAAGTATTTTGGATGTATTTGATGAATGTAACTAATTTTGATGAATAAAGTGAATTTAAGTTATTTTGGATGTATTTGATGAATATAACTTAATTTCGATGAATAAAGTGAATTTAAGTTATTTTGGATGTACTCGATGAATATAACTTAATTTCGATGAATAAAGTGAATTTAAGTTATTTTCGATGTATTTGATGAATATAACTTAATTTCGATGAATAAAGTCAATTTAAGTTATTTTGGATGCATTTGATGAATATAACTTAATTTCGATGAATAAAGTGAATTTAAGTTATTTTGGATGTATTTGATGAATATAACTTAATTTCGATGAATAAAATGAATTTAAGTTATTTTCGATGTATTTGATGAATGTAACTTAATTTCGATGAATAAAGTGAATTTAAGTTATTTTGGATGTATTTGATGAATATAACTTAATTTCGATGAATAAAGTGAATTTAAGTTATTTTGGATGTATTTGATGAATATAACTAAAATTCGATGATAAAGTGAATTTAAGTTATTTTGGATGTATTTGATGACTGTAACTTAATTTCGATGAATAAAGTGAATTTAAGTTATTTTTGATGTATTTGATGAATATAACTTAATTTCGATGAATAAAGTGAATTTAAGTTATTTTGGATGTATTTGATGAATGTAACTTAATTTCGATGAATAAAGTGAATTTAAGTTATTTTGGATGTACTCGATGAATATAACTTAATTTCGATGAATAAAATGAATTTAAGTTATTTTCGATGTATTTGATGAATATAACTTAATTTCGATGAATAAAGTGAATTTAAGTTATTTTGGATGTATTTGATGAATGTAACTTAATTTCGATGAATAAAGTGAATTGAAGCTATTTTGGATGTATTTGATGAATATACTTAATTTCGATGAATAAAGTGAATTTAAGTTATTTTGGATGTATTTGATGACTGTAACTTAATTTCGATGAATAAGTGAATTTAAGTTATTTTGGATGTATTTGATGAATGTAACTTAATTTCGATGAATAAAGTGAATTTAAGTTATTTTGGATGTACTCGATGAATATAACTTAATTTCGATGAATAAAATGAATTTAAGTTATTTTCGATGTATTTGATGAATATAACTTAATTTCGATGAATAAAGTGAATTTAAGTTATTTTGGATGTATTTGATGAATGTAACTTAATTTGGATGAATAAAGTGAATTGAAGTTATTTTGGATGTATTTGATGAATATAACTTAATTTCGATGAATAAAGTGAATTTAAGTTATTTTGGATGTATTTGATGACTGTAACTTAATTTCGATGAATAAAGTGAATTTAAGTTATTTTCGAAGTATTTGATGAATGTAACTTAATTTCGATCAATAAAGTGATTTAAGTTATTTTCGATGTATTTGATGAATGTAACTTAATTTCGATGAATAAAGTGAATTGAAGTTATTTTGGATGTATTTGATGAATATGACTTAATTTCGACGAATAAAGTGAATTTGTTATTTTGGATGTATTTGATGAATATAACTTAATTTCGATGAATAAGTGAATTTAAGTTATTTTGAATGTATTTGATTAATATAAATAACTTAATTTCGATGAATAAAGTGAATTTAAGTTATTTTCGATTAATTTGATGAATGTAACTTAATTTCGATGAATAAAGTGGATTTAAGTTATTTTCGATATATTTGATGAATGTAACTTAATTTCGATAAATAAAGTGAATTTAAGTTATTTTGGATGTATTTGATGAATATAACATAATTTCGATGAATAAAGTGAATTTAAGTTATTTTGGATGTATTTGATGAATATAACTTAATTTCGATGAATAAGTGAATTTAAGTATTTCGGATGTACTCGATGAATATAACTTAATTTCGATGAATAAAGTGAATTTAAGTTATTTTGGATGTACTCGATGAATATAACTTAATTTCGATGAATAAAGTGAATTTAAGTTATTTTCGATGTATTTGATGAATATAACATAATTTCTATGATAAAGTGAATTTAAGTTATTTTGGATGTATTTGATGAATATAACTTAATTTTAAGTTATTTTGGATGTATTTGATGAATATAACTTAATTTCGATGAATAAAGTGAATTTAAGTTATTTTCGATGTATTTGATGAATATAACTTAATTTCGATGAATAAAGTGAATTAAAGTTATTTTGGATGTATTTGATGAATGTAACTTAATTTCGATGAATAAAGTGAATTTAAGTTATTTTGGATGTACTCGATGAATATAACTTAATTTCGATGAATAAAGTGAATTTAAGTTATTTTGGATGTATTTGATGAATATAACTTAATTTCGATGAATAAAGTGAATTTAAGTTATTTTGGATGTATTTGATGAATATAACTTAATTTCGATGAATAAAGTGAATTTAAGTTATTTTGGATGTATTTGATGAATGTAACTTAGTTTCGATGAATAAAGTGAATTTAAGTTATTTTGGATGTACTCGATGAATATAACTTAATTTCGATGAATAAAGTGAATTTTAGTTATTATCGATGTATTTTGATGAATATAACTTAATTTCGATGAATAAAGTGAATTTAAGTTATTTTGGATGTATTTGATGAATATAACTTAATTTCGATGAATAAAGTGAATTTAAGTTATTTTGGATGTATTTGATGAATATAACTTAATTTCGATGAATAAAGTGAATTTAAGTTATTTTCGATTATTTGATGAATGTAACTTAATTTCGATAAATAAAGTGAATTTAAGTTATTTTGGATGTATTTGATGAATATAACTTAATTTCGATGAATAAAGTGAATTTAAGTTATTTTGGATGTATTTGATGAATATAACTTAAATTCGATGAATAAAGTGAATTTAAGTTATTTTGGATGTATTTGATGAATATAACTTAATTTCGATGAATAAAGTGAATTTAAGTTATTTTGGATGTATTTGATGAATGTAACTTAATTTCGATGAATAAAGTGAATTTAAGTTATTTTGGATGTACTCGATGAATATAACTTAATTTCGATGAATAAAATGAATTTAAGTTATTTTCGATGTATTTGATGAATATAACTTAATTTCGATGAATAAAGTGAATTTAAGTTATTTTGGATGTATTTGATGAATGCAACTTAATTTCGATGAATAAAGTGGATTTAAGTTATTTTCGATGTATTTGATGAATGTAACTTAATTTCAAGGAATAAAGTGAATTTAAGTTATTTTGGATGTACTCGATGAATATAGCTTACTTTCGATGAATAAAGTGAATTTAAGTTATTTTGGATGTATTTGATGAATGTAACTTAATTTTGATGAATAAAGTGAATTTAAGTTATTTTGGATGTATTTGATGAATATAACTTAATTTCGATGAATAAAGTGAATTTAAGTTATCTTGGATGTATTTGATGAATGTAACTTAATTTCGATGAATAAAGTGAATTTAAGTTATTTTCGATATATTTGATGAATATAACTTAATTTCGATGAATAAAGTGAATTTAAGTTATTTTGGATGTATTTGATGAATATAACTTAATTTCTATGAATAAAGTGAATTTAAGTTATTTTGGATGCATTTGACGAATGTAACTTAATTTCGATGAATAAAGTGAATTTAAGTTATTTTGGATGTATTTGATGAATGTAACTTAATTTGGATGAATAAAGAGAATTTAAGTTATTTTCGATGTATTTGATGAATATAACTTAATTTCGATGAATAAAGTGAATTTAAGTTATTTTGGATGTATTTGATGAATATAACATAATTTCGATGAATAAAGAGATGTATTTGATGAATGTAACTTAATTTCGATGAATAAAGTGAATTTAAGTTATTTTCGATGTATTTGATGAATATAACTTAATTTCGATGAATAAAGTGAATTTAAGTTATTTTGGATGTACTCGATGAATATAACTTAATTTCGATGAATAAAGTGAATTTAAGTTATTTTGGATGTATTTGATGAATATAACTTAATTTCGATGAATAAAGTGAATTTAAGTTATTTTGGATGTACTCGATGAATATAACTTAATTTCGATGAATAAAGTGAATTTAAGTTATTTTGGATGTATTTGATGAATATAACTTAATTTCGATGAATAAAGTGAATTTAAGGTTATTTTGGATGTACTCGATGAATGTAACTTAATTTCGATGTATAAAGTGAATTTAAGTTATTTTGGATGTATTTGATGAATATAACTTAATTTCGATGAATAAAGTGAATTTAAGTTATTTTGGATGTACTCGATGAATGTAACTTAATTTCGATGAATAAAGCGAATTTAAGTTATTTTGGATGTACTCGATGAATATAACTTAATTTCGATGAATAAAGTGAATTTAAGTTATTTTTTATGTATTTGATGAATGTTACTTAAATTCGATGAATAAAGTGAATTTAAGTTATTTTGGATGTACTCGATGAATGTAACTTAATTTCGATGAATAAAGTGAATTTAAGTTATTTTGGATGTATTTGATGAATATAACTTAATTTCGATGAATAAAGTGAATTTAAGTTATTTTGGATGTACTCGATGAATATAACTTAATTTCGATGAATAAAGTGAATTTAAGTTATTTTGGATGTACTCGATGAATGTAACTTAATTTCGATGAATAAAGTGAATTTAAGTTATTTTGGATGTATTTGATGAATATAACTTAATTTCGATGAATAAAGTGAATTTAAGTTATTTTGGATGTACTCGATGAATATAACTTAATTTCGATGAATAAAGTGAATTTGAGTTATTTTGGATGTACTCGATGAATGTAACTTAATTTCGATGAATAAAGTGAATTTAAGTTATTTTGGATGTACTCGAGGAATGTAACTTAATTTCGATGAATAAAGTGAATTTAAGTTATTTTCGATGTATTTGATGAATATAACTTAATTTCGATGAATAAAGTGAATTTAAGTTATTTTGGATGTACTCGATGAATGTAACTTAATTTCGATGAATAAAGTGAATTTAAGTTATTTTGGATGTATTTGATGAATGTAACTTAATTTCGATGAATAAAGTGAATTTAAGTTATTTTGGATGTACTCGATGAATATAACTTAATTTCGATGAATAAAGTGAATTTAAGTTATTTTGGATGTATTTGATGAATATAACTTAATTTCGATGAATAAAGTGAATTTAAGTTATTTTGGATGTACTCGATGAATATAACTTAATTTCGATGAATAAAGTGAATTTAAGTTATTTTGGATGTACTCGATGAATGTAACTTAATTTCGATGAATAAAGTGAATTTAAGTTATTTTGGATGTATTTGATGAATATAACTTAATTTCGATGAATAAAGTGAATTTAAGTTATTTTCGATTTATTTGATGAATATAACTTAATTTCGATGAATAAAGTGAATTTAAGTTATTTTCGATGTATTTGATGAATATAACTTAATTTCGATGAATAAAGTGAATTTAAGTTATTTTCGATTTATTTGATGAATATAACTTAATTTCGATGAATAAAGTGAATTTAAGTTATTTTCGATGTATTTGATGAATATAACTTAATTTCGATGAATAAAGTGAATTTAAGTTATTTTGGATGTATTTGATGAATATAACTTAATTTCGATGAATAAAGTGAATTTAAGCTATTTTGGATGTACTCGATGAATGTAACTTAATTTCGATGAATAAAGCGAATTTAAGTTATTTTGGATGTACTCGATGAATATAACTTAATTTCGATGAATAAAGTGAATTTAAGTTATTTTCGATGTATTTGATGAATATAACTTAATTTCGATGAATAAAGTGAATTTAAGTTATTTTGGATGTACTCGATGAATATAACTTAATTTCGATGA
>CATLJY010000779.1:0-110522 GCA_949987705.1 Thereva unica
CTCCAACATTTCTCTCCATGCCGTTCGGTTCCTGGCTAATGCCTTCCAGTTGCGTACGCCTAACTTTACTAAATCTTCCTCAACTGAGTCCATGTATCGCTTTTTTGGTCGACCTGAATTTCGCTTTCCATCAGGAATTCGATTCAACGCTATTTTTGCGGGGTCGCTATCGTCAAGCCTTTGTACGTGTGCCACCCATCGCAATCTGCTTAATTTTATACTTTTGACAATGTCGGGTCCCCGGTACAGTTGGTATAATTCGTGATTATATCTCCTTCTCCATTCACCGTTTTCGAAGACACTGTCAAATATTGTACGTAGAATTTTTCTTTCAAAAGTGCCTAGAAGAGTTTCATCAGCCATTTTCAAAGTCCATGCCTCTGATCCAAACATCAGAACGGGCTTGATTAGCGTGGTATATAGTTTACACTTCATTCCCCTAGACAAAATGCGTGATGTAAGATGTTGTCGAAGTCCAAAATAGCATCTGTTAGCAACATTTATTCTCCTTCTGATCTCCGTTGTCTCACCACTGTCAGCTTGCAATACGGTTCCAAGATACGTAAATTCTTTAACGGTTTCTATATTATATGCATCTATGGTGATATTTTGTCTTGAAGTTGCGTATGTTTTTGAAGTACAAAGATACTTAGTTTTTGCTTCGTTGATGAGCAATCCATCTTTTTCGCAGCTGCTTCCAGTTTGATGAAGGTTTCTTTCACACTCGCAAACGACCTACCTATTAGAGCGACATCATCAGCATAAGCCATCGTTTGTGTTGACTTGTTAAAGATGGATCCCGTTGTTTCTACCCCAGCGTCTCTCACCACCTTCTCCAACACTATGTTAAATAGGAGGCATGACAGCGCGTCACCTTGTCTCAGGCCTCTCTGTGATGTGAAACTATCTGAGAGGTCTCGTTCAACTCGTATTCTGCATCGTACTACCTCGATTGTAGCTTTTGTTACTTCGATTAGGTGTTTTGGAAATCGGAAGCACTCCATAGCTTTAAATAACTCTTCACGCTTGACGCTGTCATATGCTTGCTTGAAGTCTATAAACAGTATGTGAATATTGATGTTGAACTCCCATGATTTTTCCAAAATTCTTCTAATAGTGGAAATATGGTTTGTAGTGGACCTACCTGGTCAAAAGCCACATTGATAACTACCTATTATGCCTTCTGCGATAGGTAGAAGGTTTTTGTATAAAATAGTGGACAGTACTTTATACGCTGAGTTGAGGAGGGTATGTCGCGTATTTTCCTTTACAATCGAGAATCGAACTTTTACTACTTTTCCCCGGGCGGGAACCCTTCGTGGGCCATGGAAGGCGACGAAATTTCTGTACGTAGTTCCCTTTCATAATATTTCTTTTCCTTTGGAAATAAATTGGATAGCAGAGAATAAAATAAAAACATATCCTTTTTCTCAAATGCCTTACATATAACGCTTAGTAGTTTATTTTAATATTCCAAAACTTTCTCAATGTATAAGCTTCCTTATGCTACTTACTCGCTTACCTACTTAATTCGGGCCCATCTATCTAACATTGTATTTCCTAGGCATGCAATTTAAATAAATAATAAATTAAAGGGGAATAATTTACAAACTATTTAAGCATAAATATCATCAATATAGGTAATAAGTAAAATAAATATGTAATATAATAAATATAAACAAATTAAAATATAAGTTATAATAATGGTTTTATATATATATATATATATATATATATATATATATATATATATATATATATGGATATTTTAATAATAAATGAACAATAGGCAATATAGAATATATGCATAATACCGAGAATTTGTCACAATTGTTTATCAATATTTTCGCTAAAATGTCAAACAAAATGTGCGCACTTACAAGATTAGGATGACGAAAATGTATATAAAATTGATGTATTAATGTTTTTCGGCACCTCAATGAAGGTACAAACAGATTGGCGCGAATTTTGCCGTGGAGGCGGTGTCCGTGGCGGCAAATTCGATTAAAATACACGCACCAACATATATGCAACCACAAAGGCGCGGAGGCGACTTGTCGCGCGGACAAATTCGAGCTATTTCGAATTCTGCCGCTGGTCGCCCAGTGGTACCAACCATGACGAGCTGATTTAGTACACATTTTTTGCTTTGAACTGCTGTCTGCCTGCAAATTGACAATTTGTTCGTGGCGGTTATTTTTAAATTGAATTCGTGATTTTTTTTAGTTTTTTAATGCATTTTATTATAAAATGGTAAAAAAGAAATTTACCAATTATGGGGCATGAAAAAGACTGTGTTGCAGGTATTTAAAACTAATTATTGTAATAAAATCAAACAAAAATAATCAACAATCAAAAAATTTTGTCTCTAGCAACTCAATGTGACGGTTAATTAAGCTTTTGGAGGTACTTCAAGTTTATTTTTTAGTGAAATGTTTATATTTATCCCAGAGGAATTTAACATAGTATTAAAAACTATAAAATTCGGAGCCGGAGGAAAAACAGGAGCCAAAGTAAAAGTAAAGTTTTAAATTAATTTCTGGAAAGTTTTTAGTTAAAGTTTTTGGTCAGATAAAATTTGAATAAAAAACATGCTGAGGGTTCAAGCTGGAAATATTGATGATAGATATTTTAGGCGGAAACGTGGAAGGAGAATTTTTTATTTTTTTCTAATGATGTAATATAGGTACATAGTTTAAATTTTCAGGTTGTGAAGCAGGTGGTATTCTATGTGCCCCTTAATCCCTCGTGGGACATAGGGCGGAAACAGTTGCCCTCCAGCGGACTCTGTTTTGCGCGACAGCTCTTAGCTCTGACCAGGATCTCCCAGTAGTTGCGGCCTCTGCTAGTAGAGTTCTCCTCCACGTTGTTCTAGGTCTTCCAACTCGACGGGATCCTTGCGGGTTCCAGTCAAGGGCCTGTTTGGCTAGATTTTCGTTATCGCGTCGCAAGGTGTGGCCAACCCAATTCCATTTCCTTCGCCTGATTTGGTCGTCTATCCTTTCTTGGCCGGCACGGCGCCATAGCTCTTCATTTGAAATTCTATCTGGCCAGCGGATTTTTAGGATACGACGTAGGCATCTGTTTATGAAGACTTGTAGGCGCCCTGTGATGAATTGGGTGACTTTCCATGTTTCGCAACCGTATAAAAGAACTGCCTTAACGTTGGAGTTGAACAGCCGCAATTTGGTGTTGGTTGAGATCTCCGTTGATCTCCATATGTGGAACAAGAAGCAGGTGGTATTAAATAGGCAAAAATAGTTTTTTTTTAAAAACTATACAAACAATTACAATCACTAGCAACGTTTGAAATTTTAAAATCAACTGATATGGAATTTTTAAAACTAAGCTATTTAAGTGATTTTAGGCAAGTCCTATAAATGGGAAAAACAATTCCGAACAAACCCACCCTTTTATTTTAATTTTGCGGGTAATATTCGGTGAATGGAAAAATACCATTAAGCAGCCCAATGTAAACAACAAATCGCCCATTGTTTACTTACAGGTAAACTTATATAATGTAATATCATAAATCAGGTCATGGAACTACCCTCATTCAAATCAAACCCTTTAATTTTTAAATTCTAAGTAATTTTGGGTACATGGGAAAATGTCGTTATGCAGTTCATTGTAAAAAACAAACCGCCCATCTCCTACTTGAAGGTAAAATTATCTAATTTAGTATCATAAAACAAGTCATGGAACCACCCTCTTTCAAATAAAACCCTTTAGTTTTTAAATTTCAGGTAATTTTCTGTAAATGGCAAAACATTATCTAACACCTCAATTCTTCCTTTTTTAATTCCAAGTAAATTTTACTTTATTCAAATATTGAAAAAAAAAAAAAACAATATACGTATATATGTATATTGAAAATAGCTTAATTTTTATTTCTAGGTAAGAGCACAGTTATAATTAAGGATCATGTGTTTTCACATAATAAATAATTAAAAAAGTACAAAATAAATTCATTAATTTATATTTACATAAAAAATTTCAAATTCATTTATTTAAATTCCATCGTCCGTTAAATTCCGTTAAATTGTCCGCGCCGCGCCAATCTGTTAGCTAAGGCGGAATCTAAAATCCGTCGAGCGGCGCGGCAAAAGTTGTCGCGCCAATCTGTTTCTACCTTGAAGTCGATATAGTTTTTAGTTCGCGCGGTATCGTGCAGATACAAAAATCACTTAAGTCATTTAAACCAAAAACCCGCTGGACCGAATATTATAAAAATATTTTCAAATTATATTGTCGCTAATACGCTTCGAACGGCACCTTAAGTAAGTCAATATCTTTTGTGGTTCGCGCCATATCGTACAAAAATCACTTACGCCGCTTAAACAAAAAAACGGCTCGACCGAATTTTATGAAAATCTTTTCAGATCATATTTTGGTTAATACTCTTCGAACGGCACGTCAACTAAATAAATTAAAGGGGAATAATTTACAAACTATTTAAGCATAAATATCATCAATATAGGTAATAAGTTAAATAAATATGTAATATAATGAATATAAACAAATTAAAATATAAGTTATAATAATGGTTATATATATATATATATATATATATATATATATATATATATATATATACAGGGTGTCCCACATAAACTTACAAAGCGGCCGGCTGTGGATAGGTCTTGGATAGACGAACAAAAGATCGTATGGGTGGGGGGGGGGGGGAAATCGTAACGGTTTAGCCGCTAGGGCGTTTTGAAGTTTTTTTGCTAGAGTTTTACATATCACCCTATATTTTGTAACCGTGTAACCCGTTTTCATGATTATGGTACCGGTGTACGCAGAATTCCCCACCTATCTACGACGGTAAAAATAATGGTCCTATCTTATAAACTTTTGGAGTTATGAGTCGCCAAAGTCAAAATTTTGTATTTTTTTAATAAAATTTCAACTAAAACCACCTTTTTCTCCAAAAAATACGTGATAAACCTATACTTTTTTTTCCAAAATTAAAAAGTTTGGACAATTTCCTATAAATAATGTATTACTAGTTTTATTCTAGGGCCTTTACTTTAGAAGTTATAAGCAATTTTAAAGGTAATATTGGCCTTTTTCGATGCTTATTTGGCACTTTTCGACAAAGCTCAGATGGAAAAGTACCTACTAAAAAAGGACGAAATAGAGCCAATTTCAAAATTAAAAATGCTTATAACTTCAAAAATAGTAATACTAGATAGTTGTAATACATTATTTATAGGAAATTGTCCAAACTTTTTAATTTTGGAAAAAAAAGTTTAGGTTTATCACGTATTTTTTGGAGAAAAAGGTGGTTTTAGTTGAAATTTTAGTGAAAAAAATACAAAATTTTGACTTTGGCGACTCATAACTCCAAAAGTTTATAAGATAGGACCATTATTTTTACCGTCTTAGATAGGTGGGGGAATTCTGCGTACACCGGTACCATAATCATGAAAATGGGATACACGGTTACAAAAATACAGGGTGATATGTAAAACTCTAGCAAAAAAACTTCAAAACGCCCTAGCGGCTAAACCGTTACGATTTCCCCCCCCCCCACCCATACGATTTTTTGTTCGTCTATCCAAGACCTATCCACAGCCGGCCGCTTTGTAAGTTTATGTGGGACACCCTGTATATATATATATATACCTATATATATATATATATATATATATATATATATATATATATATATATATATATATATATATATGTATATGGATTTTTTTTTCTTATCTGGAAGTCCCGCGTTGGTTAGGTTGTGCAGTGTCTGCATGTGGCGTTGATTTACTCGTCTCCTCTATCAGGTTATGCTTTTTTTCCTTTGTCGCATTTTCCCCCTTTTTTTTATATCTTCTGGCTACCTGGAGCACTATTTAATTAGGTATATTTTGACGTGACAACGTCTATTAAAACGATGAACGCCGGCTGCATGCACGAAAAATGATGACTCATTGTCCCGTTATGTCCCGTTATGTCCCGTTATCTCCCGAAGTAATTTTAAAAATTTGATCGTAGTAATCTTAAAAATTTGATTAAAATTGTCAATATTAATTAGATTAAATTTGTCAAATTGTCAACAATAGGCAAAGCAAGCCAAACACTGTCTCCTAACTGGGTGCCAGTGTATAAGAAAATAGTGAACATTACACTGACGAAAACTGTGAAATGCAAACGAAAAAGCATAGCGGCCACCTCAAGAATGCGGATTACCATTTTCTTCACAACACCTTCGACATGGATATCAAATGAAAGAGTATGATAAGTAGAACACCATAGGCAATAAAGTATACTCAATATATCGTTTGGTCCATGGGGATCATCTCAAGCGGGCGGATTACCATTTTCTTCACAACCCCTTCGAGATGGGTATCAAATGAGAGAGTATGATAAGTAGAACACATAAGCAATATAGTATACTCAATATATATCGTTTGGTCCATAGCGGCCATCTCCAGAGGTTGGATTACCATTATCTTCACACCCCTCGATATGGATTTCAAATGAAAGGGTATGATAATTAGAACACCATAAGCAATATAGTATACTCAATATATCGTTTGGTCCATGGCGGTCATCTCAAGAGGGAGGATGATCATTTTCTTCACTACCCCCTCGACATTGATATCAAATGAAAGGGCATTATAAGAAGAATGCCATAGACTATGTCTTTAGATTCATGGCGGCCATCTCAAGAGGGCGGATTACCATTTTCTTCACAACACCCGAGACATGGGTATCAAATGAAAGGCTATGAAAAGTAGAACACCATAAGCAATATAGTATACTCAATTTATAATTTGGTCCATGGCGGCCATCTCAAAAGGGCGGTTTACCATTTTCTTCAAAACCCCTTCTAGATGCGTATCAAATGAGAGAGTATGATAAGTAGAACACCATATGCAATATAGTATACTCAATATATCATTTGGTCCATGGCGGTCATCTCCCGAATTCAATTTTCCCAGATTTGTTCTTTTTTCACTATAGCTTTTTCCTATCGCAGATTGTGTCCTCATAATCTTATTTTATTGAAAGGCGTTGCAACGCACGCGGGTTTTTGCTAGTTTAATATAAATGATTCAATTTTATTCATAAAAGTATGCAATCATTTCATCAATGTTTTCTCGTGACGTTGTCACGTTAAACTATCGTCCGTAAACCCTCTTGACAGACAACAAATTTTTTTTTTATTACGAGTTCACTACTCATATTCTTTAAACTTCGATACATTTTATTTAGTATTATTATATATAATTTAAATGTTTTAAGCTTTTCTAAATTCCACCTTTTAAATTTTACTTTTTATTCGCTTTAGGTCTCTACTCTTTGCATGCTGGCACGAGAAGAAGGATCGGTTCTTTATCCCTCGCCACGCGGCCGGTTTCGAAGACTCGGGAGTTTCGGATTTCCGCTCTGTTTTGGTCTTACAGGTTTATAATTGATTAGGTATTTTAATTGTTAGGTCTAATTAAAATAAATTTTTGTAATATTTATGTCTGATTTGTTATTGTTAAATTTTGTAATATTTATACTATGTTTACTTTGAAATAATTTTGCGTTTTACTAAGATTTCATTTGGGACTTAGGACAATTTTAATATTTTGCATTCGTAGCAATTTTGATATGCTACAGGTAATACCCCTATAGTTCTCACAAACGAGTTGATCTCCTTTTTAATGAAGGGGGCATATCACACCTTCCGTCCATTCAAGTGGGATCTTTTTCTGACGCCTGATCGATTCTATAAGTTTATGTAATCCATTCCTTAATTCTTGGCCCCCATATTTCCACATTTCAATTGCTATGCTATCTTTTCCTGGGGCTTTATTGTTTTTGAGATTCGTCATAGCTTCTTGTACGTCGTCCATTGTAGGGACATCACTTTCATTAGCAGCACCAGTATCACTATCATTATTGGTTGGTGCGTTTCTATTTGTTTGATTCACATCACTTTCACTCTCATTTTCGTCACCTCTATTCAGTAGCTCATTAAAATACTCCCCCATCTTTCTAAAACCTCTTGTTTTTGGCTCAGGATATTACCGTTTTTGTCCTTACACATCGATACTCTGGGTTTAAACTCTTTACGTTGCTTGTTCACTTTCTCATATAACTTTCTCACTTCGTTATTATTCCCGAGTTCGTTTATCTCTACAAATTGTTCCTCCAGCCACGCCTTCTTTTTTCTTTTGTGCGTACGTTTTTCTAGGCGTCGTTTTTCCTTATAGGTCGCTACGGAATTTCTAGTTCTATATCTTTGCAGCATATTAGTATATGTTTCGAGTTCTGTTCGTAGCTTCAAGCCGATAACATCTCTGTTAAGGGGGGACTAGGGTTAATTCGTGTAAAAAAAGCACTTTTTTGTGATTTTTTTTTGTATGAAGCAATTAACATTTATTATTAACGACAATGGTAAATTCTAGTATGATATTCGAAGAATATTCTGTAAAATTTTTATGAAGAAATATTGAAAAATACGGCAATGGGAGCAGTTTTTGTGGAGCGTCTCGGAAAAAAGTTGAATTGCGGTGCCCCTCATAACTCGGTGCTGGATCATCTGACATGAAAAAATCAAATAGATATCGTTAGATAATCGCTTTGCGCCGGTAACGCCGTGGGCGGTTTCTCGAAATTCCAATTTTTCAATTTTTGGGAACACTTTGAAGTAAAAAATGTATTTTTTGCAACAAAAAAAAATCGGTTAATTTGTTATTATAAAATGAAAAATATTAACAAATTTGAAAAAAAAAAAAAAAACTCCGGCGTTACCTCGTCAATTATGTATAGAAATAGTGTTCAAAATTTCAAAACGAACGGTGCAGTACTTTTGATGTTATGAGGGGCACCGACTTTGAAAACGTGAGTTGTGGGAAAAACGCTTTAAAGTTTTGAACACAAATAAATTCTAGTTCTATCTTGAAATTGACAGGTATCTAAATAGTCATAACTTCGTCAATTTTGCTCCGATCGCCTTGAAATTTTGACACAACATTCTTGAACTATTATGCATTCATTTAAAAAAATGAAAAAAAAAAATGAAAAAAAAAAAAAAAAAATCTTATAAACCCTAGTCCCCCCTTAAGAAGTGCGGAAGTTAAATATTCACTTTTCGTTGTTTTGTTATTATCTCGTCATCAATTAAATTGTTAATTTCTCAACATTTCCTGTTATTTAAACTTAAATAAAATAGAAGTGAAAAACGGTGAAATATCACGTGGTCACGCAGTGCGCGTAAGCCCTTATCCCATGGATGGGAACAGTGGAAACTTGCGGAAAGTTGTGAACTCCAAAGAAAAACCACACGGGGAAACTTCATCTAATAATCCAACAGGAGATTTATTAACATTTCAAAAGAATGTCGCGGAAGTCTTAAAGGGAGACAATAGGAGGTCTCAAGGTAAAAACGCCACCGGAGTGTACGCATCAAACATTCCAGTACAGGAGAATTCAAGATCAATTGTCCCAACTCCCAAATGCTAACGGGATGACTAACGCTGGGTAATTGTATGGAAGGCATAATCGCTGAAACAAGTGCCGTCAGCACTGAGGACTGGAACGTTTTCAAACTCAAAAGAAAAAGGAGGGAACTGCCAGATGGACTTGCTTCAACTAACATTAGCTGTAAGAAACCTAATTTAAGTCAGAACAGATTTCAACTACTCGGCGACAGCGAGGATCGTTACCTAACCAATTTAAATAACAATGATAATTATAATGATGATAATAATAAGAATCCTAACATTGGAAATCATAATAATAATAATTTGAACAATAGTGACTCGAGAGGTGGTGCTGCTAGTGGTGCTAGTGCTCGTGCTCAAGATGTTAAAGGGTTCCTTCCGCCTATTTTTATTTACGACGCAGATATTGCGGGTATAAATAAAAGAATTAATACTCTGTTCCTTAATTCCGGTCACAGGATAATTAAAACCAAAAATGGCTACAAATTGTTAGTGCGCTCTATTGACCAACATAGAGATATATTTCAAATGTTAAAAAAAGGTGAGGTTCCTTCGCACACCATTACTCCGTCCTCCATAAAACCTCTTTCAGTCCTGCTTAAAGGGCTCTCGGCCTGGTATTCTCCCGACGAGATTCAAGACAGTTTGAAATCCAATTTCCCAAACATCAAAATAAACACAATTAAACCTTTCACTACCCCCCATTCTATTAAAAATAACTATGTTCACGACTTCTTTCTGGTACAACTCCCACCGGAACAAAATATTGAAGAACTTCGCTCAATTACATACCTACTAAATCATAAAATCACCTGGGAAAAAGTAAAGCGGCAAGGTGTATTACAGTGCCGCAACTGCCAAAAACTCGGCCACTCGGCTATAAACTGTAATCACCCCTACACCTGCGTAAAATGTAACGAAACCCATCTACCCGGGGGCTGTGCCAAGATTACTGATGAATTACCTTATTGTAGTAACTGTAAAAAAACAGGTCACCCCGCTAACTTCCGTGGTTGCCCGCAGTACATTAAAAATCACAAAATTCGGAAAAGAAGTCCCAAGCCGAGCCCTGGATTCGATAATTCTCAAAACCTCAATATGAATGGCTTTACCTACGCCGACTGTCTCAAAATAGGGCAGCAAAGTTTTACCAACAAATACAGCAATAGTGAAACTTACGGGTCACCTAACAATAGTTTTAATGATTTTTTGAACCAATCGCAAAAACACTTCGGGCTAACCTTTGGCCAACTTATTACCAAAATTAATCATTTCTTGCCAAATTACTATAGCGCCAGTGAGGGGACTGAAAGAGCAGCCTTATATTTAGGCTTTTGTTTTGACCTCTGCAAAAATCGCTAAAGTTCTCAATGTTGCTTCCCTTAAAGTTGGCTCGCTGGTGGCTGTCGCAAGAATATGGTCCCTTCAGGACATGCTTGCGAAGAATAATTTTGATATCATCTTAATTCAAGAGACACATTTGCACGTCAAACATAACATTTCCTTTAAAGGTTACAAGGTTTTCCGGAATAACCATTTCCAAGGCACCGCCATTTTATGTAAAAACAACCTCACATCTAAACAAATTTCCTTAAACTTAAATGTCTCGAACGTTGCTGTCGAATTGACCTTTATCGATAATCACAATGTACAATCGAAATTCCTCTTCATCTCTCTTTACATTCCGCCTGAACACGGTGCGACGAAAATGTACCGCCTTCTTGATGACCTGTACAGTCTTGTACAAGACTGCCGCTACGACGGACTGCTTATTGGTGGCGATCTGAACTCCAAGCACCCAGATTGGACAGGGTCAATTAACAGAAATGGGAGACAGCTAAGAAACTGGACCCTCAATAATCCTGATAGGAATTTCTTTGAAATTGTCAGTCCCCCTGAACCCACATTTCCAAGATCTGCCAGCTGTATTGACCTCTATCTAGTCTCCCATCAACTACTTGGGGCTGCCTTTGTTGATAACCCTTCCTTCTTTCTCGGACCATTACTTAGTGTCTCTCGAAGTAGCATTCAAAACCGGCAATCCTCTCACATGCTTCCCTGCTAAGTTCAGAAACTATAGCCAACTAAATAATTCCGAACTCGGGCGAGACATTGACCTCGAACACTCCCACCATCTGCCCCCATTTAACCAAAACTTAACGAACCAGGAAATCGACTATCATATTGATATATACACAGACAGAATTAACAAATGCTTTAAGGGGTTGCTCTGATTTTTGAGGCAAAAAATTGACTATTTTTGGATTTTTTTTTACAGAAAACCCTTATTATTTTTATATACAAAAGTTTTTTCATAGTATTAGATAACTTTTAGAGATCACAAAAAATTTTTTTTTTGTTTTTTTGCCGTCATAAATAAATATGTAGCACGCGCTGAAGTTGACACCTCAAAAATAACATGGAAAACGGTTCCATCGATAGCTCCGTCCCCATTGGTCAGAATGAGAAAAGTGAAAAACGGTTTTGTTAAAAATTATGTCCTTTAGTTCGCTTGTGTCAACATTAGTAAGAATTGCATCAAAAAAAAAATTTAAGGACATTTTAGGGAAAAAACGTAAAAATGCAACTTTTCTGGCCCAAAATGGGAGGATAAAATACTAATAGTAAGATTTTGAAAAAAAAATTTTACACAAGCGAACTCGACAACATCATTTTCGACAAATTGCCGAAAAAATTAAGTCAATATGTTAAATAGTTTTTTCTATATTGATGGAACCGTTTTGACAAATGACATTTTGAGAAAAACGCGTTTGAAGTTTTCGCGCGTCGAACGCCCTGCGGAAAATCAGTTTGTGCTACTGCATATAACTTTTTAACGAACAAAAATTTTGTCATAATATTTTAGGAACGTATTCTACACATATTAATAAATATAAAAAAGCAAAAAAAAAATTTTTGTTTTTTTAAAACCAAAAATCAGAGCAACCCCTTAATAAACACGTACCTCTGGTCTCTTCCTCTAGATTCTTAGATAAACTCCCCCCCCCCCCCCCCCCTTAACACGAAGATTATTCTTAATTAGGAAGAGACTTCGCAGTAACCTGAAGAGAATGCTGGTAAGCAACACCTATTCAACCATAACGCCCGAACACTCGAATTAAATAACAGACTCATGCTCCTGTCTCGTATAGTGGAAGCCCAAGTAACTCATTTCATTAACTCTAGTTTTAAAAAAAAAACTCCTCCTTGAAACCTGGCCCAACTTTATTCAAAGAGCTAAATTATCTCACAGGCATTAATCGGAGGAGCCTAATTATCGAACTTCGCGTTGATAACAACACTGTAAACACCGCTGACGAAATTGTGGAGGCATTTGCTTCTCATTATAGGGGTGTATACAAGTCCAGAGATCCCTGCTACCACCAAGAACATACAGAACTCGTAAAAAATACCGTCACTTCTGTTCAGGCTACATTGAATACCCTACCTCGTCCTATTTCCTTCAGCGACAGTAATCTCTCAATAGGGCCCTTGCCGCAACCACTCGTCTCCCCTGAAAAATTAACAGAGATTATATCCTCTATCAACGGAAAGAAATCTGCGGGGCCTGATAATATTCCAAACTTCATTATCAAAAAACTACCACATTCAGCAATACTTTTTCTCACTTGTATTATCAACAATTGTTTAAATAACGGATACTTCCCTAATGCCTGGAAGAGCGCCAGGATTTCCCCGATACCTAAAAACAACAACAACACAATTGATGACTTTCGTCCAATTTCATCACTCTCAAATTTAGGTAAGCTTCTAGAAAGAGTCATCGCCTCGGAACTCGATCTCCATACCTACTCATATCAACAAAATAATTTCGAACTACCAATTTGGCTTCCGGAATGAGCACTCCACGGAACATGCGCTACTAGTTCTGCAAAGGGATGTCATTAATGGGCTAAGACAAAAAAAGCCACCGTTGTTTGCTCTTTGGACATGAAACGAGCATTTGACTCGCTATAGTATCACGGATTCATCTTCAAACTTCATAACCTAAACTTCAGCCCTACTATCCTCAAAATTGTACTCAGTTTCCTCCAGGATCGAAGATTTCATATACATTACAATGGGGTGACCTCCTCGGAAGCGCCGATTCAGGCAGGTGCACCACAGGGTTCCATCATCGGTCCAAAACTATTTAATCTTTTTCTCTCAGACTTCCCACATACAATTGAGTATTCCCCTTCAAAAGCCTTACTATACGCAGATGACACAATAATCTTTTCAACGGGTGGGTCTCCTAAGAGTAGCGTCTTGCACCTCAAAAAACACTTAGACAAGATTAACAGTACCAGTATAGTACCTGGGGGCTCACAATCAATGAGGATAAATCGAAAGTTTTGGCTGTAAGAAACGCAAGTGGCAATGTAGCTACAGAATTGATAAGGAATGTAAAAATCTAAACATTAGCCTTAATAACAAATTGATCCCTCAAATGAACTCGATCAAGTATCTAGGATTACAGATCAACCACCTGTGGAAGTTCAACGGGCATATAAAGAAAATTATCTTTAAAGTTAAAAAAGTTTCTGGCCTCTATTATCCGCTCTTCAAACGCACAAGCAAGCTTAATAAAAAGTCAAAACTCATTCTTTACAAACAAATAATTCGACCAATAATCGCTTACGGCTTCTCCTGTTGGTTCCCAGTGTCCACAACCTGAAATTAGAAATAATAGAGAGAAAGATTCTCAGACACTGCTGTTCATTGAAGTATAAGACGCGTTACAGATACTTTTCCAATACTGAATTATATAACGACGCCCAAGTTGCTCCTATTTTGGAGTACTTACTATCACTCTGGACCCACAGGGCGCTCAAGTGTTCAGATCACCCCAATGAGCTGGTCAGCCAATGCTGGAACGCCTCCATCCATAACCTTAGCAACTATTATTTATCTGCATTCGACATAATTACTGACAATAGGACTAATAACGGTAGTATCCCCTACTTCTATAATGGCAGAGACTCCAGTCACCACAAGGGCTAACACCCTTGAGCCACTTCTTTACCAATTATTCAATAAATACCTCCTTATTCTTAATCATCATTGCCAAACGGCAAGGGATCATACTAATGACAACTAACTCTAAGTAATATCAACAACATTGTACCTCATGCCTGGTATAAACACGCTACCAAATGTAACTGAAGTATAGAGTGCGGGTCGCATGCTGCACTGAGAAGGTGAGCATGAACCTGGCTAGGGTGGTGTGACCTCTCGCTCTCTATATGGATGCACTGCTACCTATCCAACGCCCGGGACTGACATGCACAAACCCTTAAGTGTGTTTAGGTAGCAGTTTCCTTTCCTCTCTTCTTAGTACAGTAAAGTTGGACTGGAAAATCGGGGTATGCGCCCAAAAATTCTTGGAAGGATGATTTTTCATATATCGTTAATGGAGCATAAAAGAAGCTTAATTCTAAATTTGAGGGAAATTTCGAGTGGACGTTTTTTGGAAAACTCAAAAAGTTTTTGAAACGCGTTTTTCTCTGAATCTACGCATTTTAGAGAAAAGTTGTTTAAACAAAAAATGTAGAGGACATTGTTACCTACAATTTGTTTCATAGAGGTCAGGCTGTACAACTTCAAATTCAGAAGCTAGGTGGCGCCAAAGTTTCCAAAAAAGTGTTTTTTCGGTTTTCGTCCCAGAAAAAATGGTTTTTTTACAAAAGTGTAAATCAGTAAATTGTTCCTCTTAAAAATGTCTACAACATTTATTTAAACTTTTTTTCCCTCCGACTTACCGTTCAAAAGTTATAGCGTGCTGAAGTGTGAGAATTGTACTCTGAAGACGGCAGAGCTCTGCTACATATTCTTCCCTAATTTGTTCTTCGTTGAGGGCCGCAGTATTATATTTTCGCTCGCTTTGTTGTACCCTTCCTCCTGTCCTAACGCACGAAATCCTATCTCTTATCTTAGCACCCACCAGAAAATGGTCTGAGTCCACGTTTGCTCCACGGTACGTTCTAACATCTATTATGTACCTTGTACTAAAGTATATGGTCTCCTCATTAGGAGATTTCCAGGTTACTCTATGTATTCTTCGGTGTTCGAATTTCGTGCTAGCCACTATCATGTTAGCTCCAGCAGCGAAGTCCACCAGTCTACGACCATTATCATTGCACTCAGGATGTATACTGTGCTTTCCAATGGTTGGGTAATAGATTCGTTCCTGCCCTACTTTTGCGGTAGCGTCTCCTATAATTACTTTTACATCTTATCTGAGACATTTTCTGAGATTTCTCTCAAGGTTTTCATAGAAGGCCTCCTTTTCTTCATCAGACTTATCTTCGGTTGGAGCATGTATACTAATGAGGGAGTAATTGTGGAATTTGCCTTTAATTCGAATTTTGCACATTCTTTCGCTTATTGCTTCGAATCCTATTACAGCATGTTTTAAGCTTTTTCTAACGATAAATGCCGTACCTAGAGCATGCTCTTTATCTCTGCAGCTGTAGTATATTGTGTAATTCCTTTTCTCCATTATGCCTTTCCCCAACCATCTAACTTCTTGAATCGCCGTTATATCGGCCTTGTATTTTTCAAGCTGGTCCAATAGTACTCTTAACTTACCAGGTTGGTATAGAGTTCGCACGTTCCATGTAAATATTCCGAAATTATTGTCCTTTTTCCGTTTACCAGTTCGTCGTTGAGTTATCCGTCCGGTCCGAGGCGCTGCTGTCGGCTTCATAGCAATTGATATTGCCAGGGAGGATTGCTAGTCCTTCGCTGGTAGGCGGGGTTATAGCGTCCCACACTCGCTACTACCGTCGTTGGTTGGTTATAAAGTGGGCACCACGTGGAGGTGACGGTTCGATTTTACCCACCTTCAATGGTAACTTGTTAAAACCAAATGGTCAGGCGAAATGTCTTAATTATATGTTTGAGTCATTGGACCTTCATGTTTTAAATAAACTCCCAACTTTTATGAATTGTCGTAATCCATCATTGCTTGATATTCTCGCCGTTACTCAGCTCTGTAATAAGACACAATCAAATTTCTCCTCCTAGTTTTCTTGACCATGACATCCTTTTTCTCTCTATCTATTTCTCATTCCAACCTTCTTCTTCGCCTTCTTCTTTCTCTTACCGTGACTACAGCAACATCAATCCTGAGCGGCTTCTTAGTGCTGTTTCTTCTCTACCTTGGTATGACATCTATATCTCTACCTCTGTCGACGATAAGGTTGCTATCTTGTCCTCCTTCATCCAATCATTGTATGACCAATGTGTACCGCTTGTCACCCATAGACTCAAAACCGCTTCTCGTTGTCCATGGTTTTCACGTGATCTGATAATTCAGCGCGAGTCTATGTACAGGCGGTACCGTAGAACTAAAATTCGTAGTTATTTAATTGAGTACAAAGTGCTTCGCAATCGCATCAACCTCAAAGTCAAAGCTACTAAACGTGAGTTTAACCCTAACCTAGATCCGAAACGACTTTGGTCTAACCTTCGCTCAATTGGTGTTCATTCTTCTGTATCTGACCCTTTTGATGTTGATGTTGAGCTCCTCAACTCATCATTCACCTCTCTCCCCCGAGATATGATCGTCTCTCTTTCTCTAACTCCTCCTCTTCTTATTCGCTCAGTCGTGGTAGCTTTTACTTCCGCTGTGTTGATTCTTTAGAAGTTCTTGAATCTCTACTGTCTATCTCCTCGAACAGTATCGGCTTTGATGGAATTTCTCCACGTTTTCTCAAAATCCTGTCTCCCCTAATTGCTGAACCTATCACGCATGTTTTTAACTATTGTCTCACTGCATCTGAATTCCCTCTGCTCTGGAAAAAAGCCATTGTGGTTCCTTTACCCAAAAGACGGTCGCCATCTGATATATCTGACTTTCGTCCTATTAGAATCCTACCCTTCCTCGCTAAAGCTTTAGAAAAAATTATTTTTACTCAAGTGATGAGCCATCTAGAACGTAATAATTTTCTCTCTATCTATCAATCTGGCTTTCGTAAATCGCACAGTTGTGAGACTGCTATGTTGAAGGTTACAACTGATCTTAGGGCTGCGATTGATCGGGGTAAAATTGCTTTATTGGTTCTGCTTGACTTCTCTAAGGCTTTTGACTCGGTGGTGCATCCGCTCCTGTTGTCCAAACTTAAACAACTCTACCATTTCTCTTCCTCTGCCACGCGTCTTTTCTCCTCTCTTCTTTCTGATAGATTTCAATGTGTTCGTCACAATGGCAGAACATCCTCTCTTCTGCCGGTGCGTCTGGGTGTGCCTCAAGGCTCGATACTGGGTCCTCTTCTTTTTTCCCTGTACATCAATGAACTTCCTTCTGTCATTGATGGCTGTTCTTTTCATATGTATGCTGATGACCTTCAGTTGTACAATTCATTTCCTCCTAGTGACATTGTTCCCTGTACTGCCAATGTGAGTAATATTTTATCTTGAATCAAGTACTCTCAAGTACTGCTTATAAGCCATCGTCCTATATCCTCTGAATATACTCCTAATCTATTAGTAGGTGATGTTCCTATTCCTGTCGCTGATTTTGTCAAGAGCCTTGGGATATTTATTAACTGTAAGGTTTCCTGTTGTAATCATGTTTCCTTCATGCTGTCCAAGATGGTACATTGCGAAAACTGTGGCTGTTCGCGGATCTGCTTTCACCTTCTATCCGTGCCAAGCTTGTGAAATCACTTTCTCTATGGCGCCCTTGTTTATATGTCTCTTGATTCGTCCTGTCATCATCGACTCTGGGTCGCATTCAATGATTGTCTGAGATTTGTTTTTCACCTCCGTAGATCTGATCATGTGTCGGACGTGCAAAATTCACTACTGGGATGTGGGATCTTTCATTTTCTCAATGTCATGGCACTAACTCTTCTACATAAATTTTTTTATTCTAAATGTCCTTGCTACCTCACTGACTTCCTTATCCCCATGCAGTCCTTGAGGTCATTCAAGCTGCTTATCCCTTTTCGTCGTTCCTTGGTTGGTAGTCGTTCCTTCTTTGTGCATGCGATTAGACTTTGGGATAGACTTCCTCTATCCATCCAAAAAATCAGCACAGCCACGATGTTCAAAAAGCAGGCATCTATTTTTTCAGCTTCTCTTCCAGCTTCACAGTAGTACTTCTACTTTACTGTCCTTACCTATTTTTTTTCGTATCTTCTTTCTTTTCTCTTACTTCTTTCAAATTCTTCGCTCTTCTATCTTAAGCTAGTTGTAAGAATTTAGGATTATTTACCATTTGTTAAATGTACTCCAAAAGATTGTAATCTTGTGTACTCTGCCAAATAAATAAATAAAATAAAATAAATAAATGTGATCGCAACATGTTAAACTACTATTCAAGATTACACCAAGATTTTTCACTTTATCAACGCGGAAGAGGGGAACTCCATTTAAAGCAATATCAGATACATTAGGACAGTTAAAGGCAGAATGAAAGTGAGAAACATGCATTGGGATTTCTGAGGATTAAGTAGTAGATGGTTCAATGTCGACCCAGAGGAAATACGCTGCAGATCTGCGTTAAGTTTCTCCAAACTACTGAGGAATTGTTCTTTTGGGGAAGATATATAAATTTGATCATCATCTGCATACATACATGTGAATCTTGGAATCTTTGACTACAGAAGGAAGATCATTAATGAAAATCCCGAATAGAAGCGGACCAAGGATGGAGCCTTGGGGCACACCAGCGTGAAGAGCAGCAATTGAGGAAGAATTGTTACCGAGCAGAACTTTCTGGGAACGATTGGTTAAGAAACTATGTATCAGTTTAAGGGCAGGAAAAGAAAAACTATTAGCCTGGGAAGCGAGTTTTTTTTAGAAGCAAACCGTGATTAACACTATCAAAAGCTTTTGAGAAATCGAGCAACAATAAGCACCAAATGTGTTGCTGGTCAAGTGACTTTCGAATATCAGACGTCACCTTTAGGAGGGCAGTTTCACAGCTATGGCGTTTGCGAAAGCCAGATTGCCATTCGTTAATGAGTTGAGTAGAATTGCTATGCCGGTTCTAGGACAATTTAACATGGGGTTTTACATATAACCCCTAGATTCACCTTTTTTGCCATCTTGGATTTTCTTCGCTGTGCCAATTGGTTTGTGACGTCACATGGTCATGTACGAGAGAAAAAATTTCAAGTGAATGTGTGTGTGTGATGCTGGGTCAGGGTCGGTGGCTTGGTCTCAGCGGGGGCGGCGGCCTCGGCGGGTCTGCGGCGGGGTCCTCGGCTGGGGCTGGGGCGGGATCCTCGGCTGGGGCCTCGGCGGTGTCACTTTGATTGGCAGGTGGTCTAGTTTGGTTCGCAGGTGTTCACTCGCGGGTGGCTTTTTTATGTCACTTTGATTGACATGCATCTGCTTATCATTATACGAAGAAAGGATATTAATTATTAACATATAATTAATAAAATATATAATATGTTTTTTTGTTATTACAAAATATTACCTGAGAACAATCAAATTATTTATTTGAAAGCAAAAAAGCTGTATGTATCAAGAGAATCTAAAAGCAAAGTAACAGGAACACAGACTTGAAGAAAAGCCAGAAGCACGATTGATAATCTTGATCGCAGTTGCAAAAGCCCGCGAAATCTGGTAAAATAAAAACAAATATACAATACTCTCGGTAGAATCAGCCAAGCAAATGGATTTTGTCAGATATCTTCTTTCACTCACAACAAAATCTGCTAAGGTGCATAACTTTTGAAAAAGCTTTTCCTTCGTTTTGTTCAATTCTTTCACAGTAAGGAATTTCCCTTGGTTACACTTTTAATTTTGTCCGCTCAAAGTCCAATCACCGAATCACCTTTAGGGTATTTAATGCCTTTTTATTTCAGATGGATAACATTAATTCACAAAGAAAAGGTCCAATTACACATGGCTTGGAGCCACTTGGAAAGGAAGCATGGTCATTCGGCTATAGTGAACATTAATCAACTTGCAGCATCATAATATCTGGCGATCTTGGACATTAATCAGCACCACATTACAGCATTACCGATAATTACTTAATACCAAGTTCAAGGCCAACTTTAGAAATCAGGTGAGTACCTTATTCAGAGCATTGATACTACATACATTATATTTTCATTCTTTTTATACTTTTTATATATTTTCTCTCGCTTTATTTGGTGAAGTTAATTCCCCAACATTTTTTCTCGTTATTTATTTTTGAATCTCAAAAGTTTCGAATTTAGTGATCAACTTTGTAGAGGTTTCTATGCAATTCGATAATTGCTTAATTAATAACTGTAGCTTACAACGTTGATGAGGTGGTGAATCAGGTGAACACTGATGAATTCATATTATAGTTTACAACGTTGTTGAGGTTGCGTAATAAATTTTGGGTGGATGTTCATTTTGCATCGATTTGAATTTATAACATATTATATATATTTTCTTTCATTGAATTTATTTTGTTGTTGAATTTTAAAATAACTAACGGAATTAATTAACTAACTCTAACAATTATATTATATATTCATTTTAATTTGCAGAATTATTGAAAATTTTGAATTCACGTTTAATATTATGAATTTATTGAAGTTATTAAATAAAATTGAATTGTTCTAATTGAATTTACAGTGGAGTTCACTTAACACGAAAAAGGATAGCACGAAATATTGCATAACACGAAAAAACAGTGTAGTCCCGATAATATTCTTTTCATGCGAATTTGTTCTGATATGGCGAAATCTTCTTCGCTTAACACGAAAAAAGAGTCTCTGCGGCACTTATTTTGTTCATATTTTCTCCAATTTCTCTGTGATTTCTTTCCTTATATTTTTGTAGGTCAAATTTAATTTTTTTTCTCTGCCTTCTCCTAAATATGCAGTCCTATTCTAAACTTTCTTGGAATTTTGGTAAGAAAATTCCAGCGAAGTTCAGAACAGGCCTAATGTTTTTGAAAATGGGGGATTCGCGGAAACAAGGGCGTCGTAGTTAAGTTGACTAAAATTAATCTTTTTAATTTTCAAGAAAGACTTCAGTCTGTTTTTGATTTTCGGTGCACCACGCTTTTTCTTTTTGTAATTTATGCGAATAAGTAAAGTTCAAATTTTTTATTGTTTCTCTTTTTTACATACTTCTACTTACTTTTTAGATAAAGCCGGGGCTCAGTATATATTTAACTCGTTATTATTATCGTATTTCAAAGACAACGGTTAATACGAAATTCGGATACCGCGAAATCCTCATCCCGGCCTCACCATTTCGTGTTAACCGATTTCCACTGTATACTCTTTTATTCAGGTGTTCGGCAATTAGAAGACAAATGCGTCCGATGAATTCCTTTATTTTCTGGGGTTTTTGAAACAAAAACACATGTCAGTAGACAACTTGCTGCTTTTGTATAGGTATAGGAAGCTCCTGCCTAGCCACAAGCACCAATTGGATTTATAATTTATGGGTTTTTACATATATTCGAGAAGGGCGTTTTAAGTATACATATAAAAATCTTGTGCACATGCGTATCTGTTAGCTAGAAACAATTTACATCGAATTATTTTTTCGTTTAAGAATGGAATTTCTTAATTAGGTGTAAGCATAGATCGTGATTAATAATAAATAATACTCCAAAAAATAAACTGCTTTTGCTGTTGTCCAGCCTATTGTCTTTGCTAATTTATATAATTATAAAACAATAGGATAGAAGAGGAACATGTCTTAGTAGTGTAGCAGAAATATTAAAACCAGCCCACCTATATTTTTTATTATTAACAACAATTGATAATATTATTTTTAATAAAAATATTATGCGTGAACAAACAAAAGCATCAAAAGCAAAATAATTACGGGATGTACCAGCTAAAGGCAAAGTAACAGGAACACAGTTAAAGAGAAGTCAGAAACACACCCACAGTTGCGCATGATGGGATCACAAATGCAAAGAGCCCGCGAAATCAAGTATAAGAAAAAACAAAATCGGAAACTAAGTAAATTGATTGAGTCAGCAGGTTGTTTTACTTGCAGCAAAGTCCGCTAAGTGTATAACATTTTAACATATACTCGAAGGGTACTCCATATATACATATTAACATTGCTACATGCACTAAAGTTTTAGTGCTCAGTAGAATAAAGTGTGTTTTGTTGGAGGAAAAAATGGGTTTTGCTGTATGCTTTATGAATGTCTGGTATCAGCCTTTTAAAACGAACCTCTGAAAATCATATTGATCTTATTATGAAGGCAGCTGATTCTGGCGAGCAAGTTTTATGCGCGATAAAGTCGACTTAGTTGGTGAGGTCTGAAAATAATCGTGCTGTGTCTTTCTTTAATTCTGTGATTCTGTTATTTTCGCTGCTTTTACAGGCACTTTGTTTTCACTCTAATTTGGTTTTTAAATGTTTTTGATGATTGTTTTCGCTACGTAACATTTATTTAAATAATTAATACTCGTAATAAAAAACTCTCTTCCGATGATTATAATAAACTGAAAATAAAATTGCTTTTTTCACATCATAATGTAGCATGAACGTCTCATACACCGTCATCTTTCTCTCGCACACGACAATTTCAATTTAAGTTACATATTTTATATAAAAAAAAATTGTTTTTATATATCATAAAAATATCTGAAACAAAAAAAAACAATTGCCTCCATTCACGATGGATTTAAACAGCATTCTGAAGCTTTAAAATATTTTTTTATTCGCAAATATTTAAAACTATTCGTGGTTTCATGCCGGCTGCAACGGAGAAAGTAAGTTTGAAATAAAGCTTTTAAAGTTCTGTTTATTAGTGTAACTCAATTAGGCAGAAGCCGCATTTATTAGAATAACCCATCAATGGAAAGGGATTTTTATCTTTTTTTTTTGATAACATTGAAATTGATTTTTACATGATTTAATATTCTGTTCTGTTTTGTGAGAAAATAATGTTCCCTTCACCGTCGGTCACATTTAGTTGAAAACTTAAAAAAATGTATATTGAAATATGTGCATATACAAGGTGTACCACCCGTACCACCCAAATGTCTCTGCAATTTGAGATTGAAATAAAAAAACAAAAAACACGTGTTCAATATTTTTTGAAACTCTATCCGACCATACAAAAATTGACCCCCCAAACAACCCCCTCTTTGGGGGGTGGGGGCAACTTTGGAAATTTAAATGGGACCCCCCAATTATTTTCCAGATTCGGATTCTGAAAGAAAAAATAGGAAGGTTTTGTCTGAAACTTTTTTTTTCGAAACATGATAGATCGCGTTGTAATCGACAAACAGAAAAATTGTTGCAATTTTTACAAGGATATTAGTACCGAATTCACCCCCCTCCCCCACTCCAAAGAGTCAGCCTCCTCCCTACACTGACGACGAACAAGAGGCAACTTATAGAAAATTCAATTTATGGTAGGCTTAATAGTACAGTATAATAGTATAACTTCAGGATAACTATATGAAAACTAAATAAGAACTCATCTTTTAGTAAAAATTTAACTTTTCAAACTTAAAAACATAGCTTCATTTTATAAAAAAAGAATGAAAAGTTAACTCGATTAAAAAAATTCCTTTGGTTAAATAAACTTTTAAATAAAATAAATACTTTTAAATACTATTACATTTCGCTCAATTCATGTGCTCGATGTGCGCTCCATTTTGTTACACACAAACTCTGACCCTTCGTTGAAACGAATTGACTGCTCTACGAATTTCTGTCGCGTCCAAAGATGCCATTGCATGCTGTATTCGCAGCTTCATACTTCTCTTGTGGTAGGACTTTCCTTGTAAACAATCTCCTTTATTCGCCCCCATAGGTAATAGTCTAGTACAGTAAGGTCTGAGGATCGAGGTGGATAATTAACCGGGCCGTACTTGCCAATCCACCTTCCAGGAAACATGGCGTTAAGCTTGTTTCGAGCTACTATGGACGTGTGTGCTGGACAACCATCCTGTTGGAACCACATGCCAACCAACCAGGGCCGAATTTATAAATTGCGGGGCCCCAAGCACAACCTCGTGATTGGGCCCCCCAACAATGACTACCGTAGTTACGTTTAGTTTTAAATTTATTATTTTAGTCGCAAAACTATGACGGTTGTATATTTGATTCGCAAAAGAATATTATGAAAACACGATGGCCAAACAATTTTTTTACTTCCCTTTTATCTAAAGACGAACCAAACAAAATATAAGAGGCGCGGGGCCCCCTGAGGGTAGGGGCCTCAAGCAATTGCTTGTTTTGCTTGTTGGTAAATCCGGCACTGCAACCAACAATTGCAGTGGTAAGTCATCTAATAAGGCTGATAGCTCCGTTCTGCATACCTCGTACTATTTAAGTTCTCCTCAAAGAAAACTGGACCCAAGATTTTATCGTCAATGATGCCACACCAAACATTGACCTTCCAGACATGTTGATGGTCAACTTCTCTAATCCAGCCGGGGTTTTCGTTTGACCAATAATGGCAATTCCAGGTGTTTACTTCGGCAACACTCTTGAAGGTACACTCGTCAGAAAATAAAAATTTTTGGTGAAAATATCCTCCTTTATTGATTTCCCAGATGCTGAAGTTCAAACGTTGTGCCAAGTCTCCTGGTACCATGGCTTCGACAAGAGACATCCTGTAAGGATGACTTTTGTTTTCCTTCAATATTCGTTGAATAGATGTAATAGACAGAGCGGAGTCTCTAGATCTACGCCTCAAAGAATCTCGAGGATTCACGTCCACTGATGCCAGAATGTCAACACTTTTAACATCACGAACACGTCGATGAATTTTCCTTCCCTTATTGTGATCGGGTAGCAAGATGCTTTTATTTATAACCCTTGCCGACAATGGTGAAAAAACATTTCTCGAATAAGGAGTGCGATTCGGATAGCGCTGTTGCCATAACTTTTCAGCTGCTCTAAAACCTCCCCCACACTCTCCCAAAATTTGAATCATTAGAACAGCTTCGGTATTATCGTAAACCATCGTAAAAGTTTAACAAAAAATAAAAAAACACTAGTTAATCGCTTAGCTACTTCAAACGATATCTACAAACTGAAATTCATATGTCCCAACAAGATCAATTCATAAAAATAACATGCTCTCTAAATATGAACCAGTGAAAATTTCACTGGTTGATCCAGTAAACAATAATTCCACTGGAAAACCAGTGCATTTGCGTCTGTTTACTGATTGAACCAGTAAAAAATTCTCTTTAAAAATGTATAAGTAAAAATTTTACTGGTTTATCCAGTGAATAATAATTTCACTGGAAAAGTAGTTGTTTCGGGCGTGTATAATGGAACCAGTAAAAATTCTGAAGGTTTTTTCGTGTTTATGACTCATATCATTGTGTTTAAAGTTATTAAGTTTAAAGTGCATATGAAATGAAGTAAACTAATAGTGATAACTGCAATTTTTATAAAATAAGGTATATTCAATTTTGATATTCGCATAATGTGCTACACAACTAAATAATTATATTATTCCTACCATCAATATACATATAATGCACTGAAACGGTTATGATCTTTTGTCTATGAAAATTTTAAGATTTATTCATGCATCTCATATTACTAATTTAATTCGACAAAGAAGAGTAAAATCGTCGCACAACTCTGCCGGGTTCCGGAGGAGGTACCATCATAAAACCACCATTCCACGTAAACGGAAAGTAAAAATGAAATATTTTTCAACGCCATAAACTTGGGTTTTTTTTAAAACCAAAATACGTAATGTAACTGTAACTGTTTGCATCTCTCTCCGGCAAAGGGATAGAGGCACCAAATCTTGTCGGGATCCTAAATATGAGCTAGCCTTTCTCGACATTTGCCAAGTGCAGTGTCTAGTTCAATTGTGATTTAATGTTATTTGATAACTTATTTTTGTGATTTTGTGATTGATAAATATTTTTTGAACTAATTCAATTACTTTTGTTGAAAAAAAGTGATTTAATTTGTGTCGACTGTGTTTAAAATGAACATTATGAAAGAAGAAAATTTTCAGAAAATGACAGTGGAGCAATTAATTGAAAAATTGAAGAATAGTATACAGGATGAAGATGTTTTTAAAATTTTCGAAGGTAAGTAACATTTTTCTTTACATTCTTATGGAAAGTATATTAATTATTTTCGTGCGAATTTGTGTGTTTACAGATATATTTCAAACCGAATAGTAAAATCATAACTCAGAACGAAATATAACTTCATTGCTAGTTGTTGCAATAGAATTTTAATTTTCAAATAATTATGGAGGAATTAAATTGTTTCATCTGTGCAAATAGAATTCCAGGTTCATTAGATGGCCTGATGCATCATTTTGTATCCACTCATGGTCTAACTATTACGCGTGGTGTAGGAGCTGAAGGATTCGAGTGATTCGATTTTATGATTGCGAAACTGGTTATGGTTTCATTGAATATCGCCTGCTAAATTTAAGAAAATCTCTAAGTCCATCAAAAAAAAAAAAAAAAAAATTCAACAAATAGAAGGGTAACATATAATTTTAAATGCGATAATATCGAAAACAGTGAGAATCTCTCTGATGACGTAATTAATGAGAAGGTAATATTTAATATTTGCTACATAATAATTATTCCGTATAGGAATTGGTAATATTTTTTAATAGAACGATGTGCAAAATATATATTTTTTAGATTTGTATGATGAAATTGAAAATGCCAACGGAGAGTAACAAAGAAATTATTACAAAAGCGTTAGAAGACACTTATAGGAATCGGAGATCATGGATTAAAAAGAATCAACCTACAATGGCAGAAATATTAGAAAGATACCCGCGTTTCCAGAATTTTAACGGAGAAAATTTTAATGGGGAAATGGTGACTCTTATTAATTTACGCACATTCGAATTTAACACATATTCATCAAATAATTTCTTTTTTGTAGATTGACTTAGAATTCCAAAAAATGTACCCTGAGGTAGCAGATATTTTTTTGGCAAAATTTCAAAGTTGCTTGTATGTATGCCGGATCTTACATTACACAAAAATCTTTCGTCCAGAACTGTTGCAAACTGCAATGATAATCAAAAATGGTAAGAATCTTTAATTATTGTAAACGTGAAATTTTATTAATACTTACAATAAAAAAACTGAATAAAATAACTATCGATAAATTTTTTCCAGAAAGTTTGCGGGCATTGCATTCTTGCAGAACTACTTCTAATGTCTAACGCAACACTAGCACGAAAGCGAAGCAAGGGTAGTGCGGCAAAGGAGAGAAAACGGGTAGCATTTATCTTTTAACTATATTTTTATTCGATATAATTGTTATCATAAATTCAAGTTCATTAAGTCAAATTATTTTTGGCTTCTTCGTGCAGGTTTGCAGCGGTGAAGGGGCTCAAAAGAGGAAAGGAGATAAGGAAGGAAGTGAAACAGAAGAAATCGAGCCCTTAGTAAGTGATTTCCCAAACCCTTTTCTGCTTCGATTTGTATCGGTAAGTGATTTGGTACTTATTAAAACAAAGAACTGAAAATGTAAAAACATTTCTAATGATAAATATTTTTCGAACTGTGTTTCAGGAAGGTACAAATCCCCAAGACTTTGAATCGTCAATAAGGAAGAGTAGTAACAAAAGCCTTCAACCATATTTAATTCTGGCAGCTGGACAGCAAGAAGATTCAATTTTCATCCAAGGAGATAGAATTTTTATTACTATACCAAAAAATGCTGACAGCATCGTGGCGTTTGATATTTTATATAAATGTTTCCATGTATTTAATTTAGTATATCCTGAGAAACTTTGTAATTTTTATGCCTTTATCGACAGATATATTTTTAATTTACAAGTAAAGCCAAAAAGCTGTGTATCGTCTATACATGTAAATATTATGAACTTAAAATCAACATAATAGCTCTTATTGTTACTCATTTTTTTAAAATATGGTAAATAATATTCGTCACAAATAAATGAAAAAATTATTAATTTCTAGGTTTTATAGTTTTAAAAAGAATTTCAATAAATGAATTATATCTCTAATTGTTCGATTTTATGTGTTTCATTATTCACTGATCATTTGTTCAACGAATGTAAATATAACTGGTTCTACCAGTAAAATTCAATTTCACTGGATGAACCAGTACAATTTCACTGTTTCCTATTGATTGACTAAGCAATGGTTCAACCAGTGAAATTTCACTGGAAACGAGTGAATTTTTACTGGTTCGTTTTTAGAGAGTGGATCACGACAAAGACACAAAAAAATGAAAGGGAGGGGGAGGGGAGGGTGGTGAATTCAGTACTAAAATAATTTCTTCGAAAATATTGCAACAATTTTTGACTTTTAAACCTGTTTTTAGGTTTCCTTTTGAAATCAGTAAAAACACTTTTTTGTCGATTACAACGCCATCTATCATGTTTCGAAAAAAAAAAGTTTCAGACAAAACTCTCCTATTTTTTCTTACAGAACCCGAATCTGCAAAAAAAATTTGGGGTCCCATTTAAATTTCCAAAGCTGCCCCCACCCCCCAAAAAGGGGGTTGTTTGGGGGTCAATTTTTGTATGGTCGGATAGAGTTTCAAAAAATATTGAGCACGTGTTTTTTGTTTTGTTTTTTTTTTTTAAATCCCAAATTTCAGAGAAATTTTTGTGGTACGGGTGGTTTGGAACACCCTGTATATTGTAAAAATTGCTTCTCTATTTTTTTTTAACATTTATCTGATATTAAAAATTTAAACATTTTACAAATTATTTCATTATTTTGGGAAATTTTTACTTGCTTGTTACCAAATTGCGATAATTTTTAATTATTTCATAAAATTTGAACGTTACATTCATTTTTGTGAAACTTTTGAAAACGTGGCTTATTACGGTTATGTTAATTTTTCCCCAAAATACAATAATTCTTTAATTTTGCTAAAGGAGTTTTGTTTTTTTATCATTGTTGTAAGGTTGCAATATTGAAAACTCAAATGCAGTTTCTAAAATGATAAACACAATTTGTAGCCCAGTCACTTTATACAAAAAAAAAGGCAAAACCTCTGAAAAAATGCAACTGGAGATTTATCAGCGGGATTCTCTTTATTTTGGGGTCACAAATAATTTCCCAAAAGTCCATAAAGCCAACTGACCGGCTACTCGAGTTATAGGGGGTCAAAGGTCCCTAAAATCTCTTTTTCTCCAATATCTCGTAAATTATCGGTTTTACGCAATTTTTGGCTAAGTAAAGATTGTTCGTGAGATGAATCTGCATAAAAAAGTCCTGTACAAAATTTACGTAGAGCCAATAGTTTTTGAGATATGGGGCTGAGAAAACTCGGCCATCGCGCTGCATTCGTTTCCGCACCACCTTTGAAGTAGAATGCAAGCAGCGTTTTTATATAGTATCCGCAGTAGGCCTAGTCCATAGGTTACAAGGTATGAAATAATTTTGTTGGTTATCTCTCTATCTCTTCTATCTCCATTTCTTTCATGTGGTCATCTTCATCAACACTCATTTCAGAGGAATATAACGAAATGTGGTCGGCGCTACCATCGTTCAACTCAGGGGCAATGGTTGAATCCCCGGACATCGAATTGAGACACGACGGGCCCCGATAAGAGCCATAAGCTACAGAACATGGCAACCCTACTTTTCTGCATTCTGCATTTTATACATACATAAACCTTTGGAAAAAATGCAACTGGTTTTATGCAATTTTTGGCTAAGTAAAGATTGTTCGTGAGATAAATCTGCATAAAAATATCCTATACGAAATTTACGTAGAACCAATGGTTTTTGAGATGTGGGTTTCGGGTATCGGGCATCAATTTTTCAGAAATACTCGTACATTAGTTTTGCAAAATGCACTAAAATTGATTTTCGTGACCTTTGACCCTCCATAACTCGAGTAGCCGGCCAGTTAGCTTTATGGACTTTTGGGAAATTATTTGTGACACCAAAATAAAGGGAATTCCGCTGGAAAATCTCCAGTTGCATTTTTTTTAGAGGTTTGTGTACATACGTATAAATTACAGAATGCAGAATAGTAGCATTACAATTTTCCGTTGCGTATGGTTCTTGTCGGGCCCGCCCGATGTCAACTCGATGTCTGAGGATACAACCATTGAACTTGAGGTGGACGATGATGACGCCAACCCCATTTCATTATTTTAATCTGGGATAGGTGTTGATGAAGATGACAGCATGAAGGAAGTGAAGATAGAAGAGATAGAGAGATAATCAACAAAATTTTTTTTATGCTTGGTAACCTTTGGACTAGGTCTACTGGGGACACCATGTAAAAACGATGCTTGCATAATAGTTCAAAGGTGGTGTGGAAAAGAATGCAGTGCGATGCCCGAGTTTTCCCAAACCCATATCTCAAAAACCATTGGTTCTACGTAAATTTCGTGTAGGACATTTTTATGCAGATTCATCTCACGAGCAATCTTTACTTAGCCAAAAATTGCGTAAAACCGATAATTTACGAGATATTGGAGAAAAGGAGATTTTAGGGACCTTTGACCCCCCATAACTCGAGTAGCCGGTCAGTTGGCTTTATGGACTTTTGGGAAATTATTTGTGACCCCAAAATAAAGAGAATCCCGCTGATAAATCTCCAGTTGCATTTTTTCAGAGGTTCATGTATAAAGTGACTGGGCTATTGGTAACAAGCAAGTAAAAATTTCCAAAAATAATGAAATAATTTTTAATATCAGATAAAGGTGTTAAGCTCCACCGCAGACAATTTAACCTTAGAATTAAAAAACTTAACATTTAAATAAAATTGAATTAATTAAAAAAAAAAAAATATATTTTTGAAAACATTTGTAAAGTTTAAATTTTTTTTTTATGCAAATGATTTACATGCAACATTTGTCCACTAGATACTAAAACTTAATTATTGTTCAAGTTAAAACCAGACTTTGATTTGAGTCTGGGCAGTTTTTTTATAACAGCCAAATTTTTGTAAGAAATAGACAAAGCCTCAAACTATGCCGAACAGGACAAATTAAAAACTAATGCAAATATTTGTTTTTTGTTTTGTTGGTAATCATATCAATTTAGCCAGGGCCAACCAACTGGCATAGGGCGGGACATTTACAAGATTTCGTACTCTCTCAAAACACCGCGGAGCAAACGCTTCCTAGTGTACTAAGTATACAACGGACTTAAATGCTCAACAGAGTCATTATTCGTCAAATGCTAGTAACCTAGGGCAGCGAGCAATAATAACAAGAGTGATTAGGTAGAGCTCAAGGACAAGTAAAAGAGTTAAACATATGAAAAAAGAAATAAGCATTAAGGAAAAATTCAAAAAAAAATATTAACAAACACGCGATGCAGATATGTTCTATGCAAAAAGCACAAGAGTATGAACGAAACAGAAATTTTGCTTGATTCCAGTAGGTATGGGGGCGGTTGAGCCTGGGAACCAGGTCAAGGTCACCGCCCATCGAATCTGGGTCAAGGCCATCAATCAATCACCTGTTGGTGGCCATGGATCTAGGTCACGGGGTCTACGACCGTGGGACTGGTTTGCTTGGGCGGGACCTGGGTCAGGGTCGGTCGGTGGCTTGGGACTCGGTGGGGCCGGGCTCGGCTTGGGCCGGGGCTCGGCTTGGGGCTCGGCTTGGGCCGGGCTCGGCTAGGGACTCGGTGGGGCCGGGCTGGGCTGGGGGCTCGGCTGGGGACCCGGTGGGGGCTGGTAGGTACTTGTTTATGCTGTGGCGGAAGCTATCGTCCGACACGGCGGCCTCTAGTTTGGTTTGCAGGTGCGGCGAGGGACTCGGCAGGGGCTTGGTTTGTCTGTGGGGGACTCGACAGGTGTGGAGTGGAAGAAAAAGCGAGAGTGGAAAGTGCGCATGACTGCAAAGCTGACGCGTGGTCATTTACCTCTACGCACTAATGGGCCGTTGTGGTGGAACTTTCACTCTGCAAGCATGCAAGCATTGGTTCCTATAGGAGCTCGAAGCGAAACCTGAAAAACGACTAGGGAGTGATCATAATAAAAACAATATGGTACTTGTTAAACATTTTTATTTTACTCTCTAAAACCGGATTTATTATTACACTCAGTTGTGAAATTCTGTTTTTAAACCTAAATGTATCTACTGCATACTGCTCCCATGATCCTTTCCTACTTTGTCTGTATGCGAAACTCCATACTACCGTATATTTAACTTGTGGGTCTTCATTGAAACTTATTTTCTTTCTCATATCTGCTCATGGAAATAATAATGAATTGCTAGAACGAATAAAATACCGGCTAAAAATTTCAAAGTGTTGATTGTACAAAGTATGATCTTTGATTTAGGTTGTTCTGTAAGTGGTGCTAGCTGATCTTTGAATCGTCCGCATTCGTCTTTCCTATTAACATAGATACAGTGTGGTGAACGATGTCTATGATCAAAATCTACATCCGATGCGCAACTCATAGCATTTATCTGCAGAGAACAAAAGTAACATTGAACACGGTCTTTGATGTTTGTGTAAAAAAATCCACTTTTCGCTAGCTGGTCTGCTGTATCTAAGTCTATTGCAAGATTATCGAATGTTTTCAAACGATCGTATTCTTGTTTCAAGTTTAACATTTTGAATGAGTGTAACAGGTTTTATATCACGTCTTTTATATCAATCCAAGTATTGTGTTTTGATGGAAAACCAAGCCACTTCACTAGAACCTGATTACCGCGTCTTTTTATAACCTTTTCTACTAAATAGACATCAGGGTTTTTCACAGGAGCTATTTCTGGTTCATAAAATCTGCCTTGAATTATATTTCCCTGGTAATCTTCCAGAATATATGTTGTTGGGTAAACAGATTTAACTTCTTTTATTTTAAAGATCTCTGTGGACCAATTAGGTGTATAACCTTTTTCGAATACATGTTTATGTCTACTTATACGAACAAAATCACCTGCTTTGTATTTAGACTTTGATTTTATTTTGGGGTAATTATACACAGATAATAAACGTTTTTCGTTACGCGGTCGAACATCTACTGGTCTCATCTTAATCGTACGATGTTTTGTTGTATTGTAGTCATCTGTCAGCTTGGTCAACATGCTAATCCAGTGATAATTGCCATTCATGCTGAATTCTTTCCACATTATATTTTTCAATGTTCTGTTAAATCTTTCTACAATTGAGGCTTTCAGAGTACTGTAGCTGGAATAATGGTTTATTTCGTAATCTTTCATCAGTTGACGAAACGGTTTATTAAAAAACTCTTTTCCATCATCGGTTTGTAAATTTCTTGGAATCCGTCCTGTATTAAAAATCGACTGCAATGCTTTTACAACTTCTGATGCCTTTTTAGATTTTAAAGGCAGTGTCCATGCATACTTTGAAAAGGTATCAATTACAGAGAGAAGAAAACGAAACCCCTGATTTTCTGATGAGTAAGAACCCATCTCGACCAGGTCTGCCTGCCACAAATCATCTATACCTTTGGTAGTGACATGTCGACGTTTAAAATTTTTTCGCACTGGTTTATGCAGTTCGTTGATTATCTGTCTTCTGCTCATTGTGCAGAATGTATAAATACCTGCAGTTGAATGACCAGTTTATATACAAAGCAAAAATGATCAAGTTTAATCACCCATTTACAATGATGGTTGCGGGGCCTTCGGGATGCGGCAAAACAACATTTATAAAAAATCTTCTTAATACTAATAAGGTATTTATACAACCGCAAATTAGAAAAATTATATGGTGTAATGCAGAACACGGTGCACTACCTACGGATATCAAACTGCAAAACATCGAATATTTAAATGCTATACCAGAGGAGTTTGTAAATCATGAAAACGAGCCAACATTGATTGTTATAGATGACATGATGTTAAATGGATTTAGTAAACAAGTTTGTGAACTCTTTACTAAGGGGTCTCATCATCGTAATTTCTCAGTAATTCTTGTGACACAAAACGTATTCCATCAAGGAAAATTCAGTCGTGATATATCGCTCAATTGTAAATATCTTGTTGTATTTAAAAACCCCCGGGATAAAAGTCAATTTACACATCTAGCCCGACAAATTTACCCAGAAAATAGTTATGAACTCGTGAGAATATATAAAGAGATAGCTCAAATACCTTACGGGTATTTGCTTATTGATTTAACTCAAGACATTAACGACATCTTAAGATTTCGAACTGACATATTTAATAAACACTTTGTAACCTGTTTTTGTCCGCAAAATTCTTTAAATGGTAAGAATGGTGTCACGAATGAAACGATTAAGGGACAACAAGCATATGCTATATGTGCTTAAAAAGGCTAAACCAAATCTAAGAAAGTCCATCATACAAAATGCTGACCCTGAGGTAATAAAAACTCTTTGTGAAATTACGCTCAACACCTTAAAAGGTAATCATATGCCGCATGGAAATATCTATAACTCACTGTGTAAGTATAAAAAGGACATGCGTAAATTGATTTGTGCAAAGAGATCTGTTGCTTCTTCTTCTTCTTTAAACTCCTTTAATCCCTCATGGGACATAGGGCGGAAACAGTTGCCCTCCAGCGGACTCTGTTTTGCGCGACAGCTCTTAGCTCCGACCAGGATCTCCCAGTTGTTGCGGCTTCTTCTAGTAGGGTTCTCCTCCACGTTGTTCTAGGTCTTCCTACTCGACGGGAACCTTGCGGATTCCAGTCAAGGGCCTGTTTGGCTAGATTTTCGTTTTCGCGTCGCAAGGTGTGGCCAACCCAATTCCATTTCCTTCGCCTGATTTGATCGTCTATCCTTTCTTGGCCGGCACGGCGCCATAGTTCTTCGTTTGAAATTCTATCTTGCCAGCGGATTTTTAGGATACGACGAAGGCATCTGTTGATGAAGACTTGTAGGCGCCCTGTGATGAATTGGGTGACTTTCCATGTTTCGCAACCATACAAAAGAACTGCCTTAACGTTGGAGTTGAACAGCCGCAATTTGGTGTTAGTGGAAATCACCGTTGATCTCCATATGTGGGACAGGCATGCATAAGCGCCTCGTGCTTTATTTATTCTGGAACTGACGTCTTCTTCTGCCCCGCCATTTTCGGTAATAATGCTACCGAGGTAGCAGAATTTATTTACCAGTTCCACTTCACGGTTATTCAGCGCTGATCGTTCGTTGGTGTTTGCATTTATCCGCATTTCTTTAGTTTTAGTCGGATTTAGCCTTAAGCCTGCTGGACTACTTTCTGTTGCCAAATTGTTTAACATGTCTTTGAGGTCCTGGTGTCTGTGGGCAAGCAAACAGATATCATCGGCGTAGTCGAGATCCTTAAGGCGTTCTAACAAACCCCATTGTATGCCGCCTGTTCTACTATCTAGAGCGCCGACAAGGATGTCATTTATTACTATAAGAAATAGTAAAGGCGAGAGTAGGCATCCTTGTCGTACTCCTGAGCTCACCTCGAAGCTGTCGGATAATTTTCCATTATGGAGAACTCTGCATTTGGAATTGTTATATAGGGCTTTTATCAATTCTATTATTTTATCAGGCAGTCCACGTCGCCGTAGTGCCTGCCATATAAAGCTCCTATTGACCGAGTCGAACGCTTTCTCATAATCTACGAAAGCAGCTAAACAGCGTAAAATACTAGTGCAACGAGGAGGTTTTTTACCAATTTTATTAGGAAGTGTACTATCAGGAGTTATTGGCTCATTAATTGAAAAATATGCATAGAAATAATGGACTTAACAAGATGCTACTTCTGTCGCCAGAAGTTTACAACAGGCTTAAAGATGAAATTGAAATGAACGCAAATCAGTCCATTTTTGATAGAGCAATGAATAAAATACTGCAGAATAAAGACATGAATGATTCAGAAAAATGGTATAGCTATCGAAATCAACTAATTTCATTTTTAAATCACAATCGGAAATCCAAACGAACGTTGGATAAAGAAACAAATTTATACTTGCCACGTGAACATAATGTCAGACAAAAAAGTTTAAGAGATAGTACCACACAAACGAAAATTATTTTTAAAGATGATGTGTTAACACAGACTTCACCACCACCAGCAAAGGATTTCCTAGCTGAAGAAGAAGTCTTTGAAGAAGCACATAACATAACCCCACCAAGAAGATCTTTATCACCAGCCGCTAAAAGACGATTATCAGCTAGCGGAATAGCAAAAACTCTAAGACCACCACCAAAATTACTAAGAACAACAGCTCCACCTAATGCACGTGAAAAGGATTATAAAATAATCACTGCTGAGGATGGTGTAACTCAGTATACTGTACCTGCGGCTATGAGTCCCGATGAAGCTAGCGAACATATAGATGAATTAGAACAAAGTGAAAAACAAAAAGCAGCCCAGAAACAGTCTATATTAATACCCTCTCAGCTAGAATCTGGTCAATATATGCTTTCATTTCCTTTACGCAAGCTCGGTACTAGACAGAGTGAGCGTTTGAAGACTAAAAAGGATAGACCTGCAAGTACTTCTGACATTCCTTGGGAAAGACTGTAAACAATGCCGGTGGAAATAAAAGAAAATGATTTTTATGTATGCCTTTTGAGTAATAACTCTATGCAATTTTACCCGGAAAATACGCTATCGGCTTTTACAAATGCGCTTGCGAAACCATGCAAGTTTCATGGAAACTGGTGTGTTGGAATAACTGAAATTGCATTACCAAATTTTGAAATAGCAAAACGTGCAATCTCCAACAACGGGGGAAATGTGCGTAAACGAGTGAGGCGTGAATATGACCAGTTAAAGGAAACTAGAAAGCAGCATCAAAAGGATTTTAAAATACTTAGCATCAAAATAAATGAAAATGTAAAACTTGAATGGACACCAGAAAATCTTGAACAAGTTAGTTACAGACCTGGACAAATAAACCTTTCAGCATTTTTATTAACATTTTATAATGCAGTTACACCTTCATGGTATACCATGTACTTGAATGATGTTAAATCGAAAATGTGGAAGCGCTTAGAAGAAGACCACTTTAATGAAGTTATCCCTGAAATAAACTATAAGCAAGAGCCAAATGAATACATATTGCACATATATCAAGGAAAAAAGACTTCAGAAAACGTTGTTTTAAAATATAAGAACTATGAATCAATTGAAGATTTTGTTGATGATGTATTTGGTCAAGTTCCTAGGAAGAATAGAAAACATCCTGTTTTGAAGAATACAATAGACAATTATACACATCCAACGGCTAGCATAAAAACAGTTGAAAATAAAGAGAAAAAAGGTAGTGAAAAGAAGCATGATGTATTCGAACTCCGTTTAGAGGAGTTGGGTGTTACGATAAAAATAAAAAAAACACTACCCTCACACTTGAATGTTAAAGATCTCATGACATTGCTTTTAGCTAATTTACACTTTGACGATAAACAACTTAGCGAAGAAGAAAAACATAAGCGAATTATTGAAATTAAAAATACAATTTTTGAAATATTGAATAGACTAAAGAAAGATTCACTCAAAGCAAAGGCACCCGAGCAACGGAAAATAACTAAAAACAGTGAAATTTTGCAGGTCCCATATGAAAAACAAAGCTCGGGCGAATTTTTATCTACACCAGTACCTATTAATACAAACATAGATAATCTGTCAAACTTCATCACAGATGTATTTCTCCAAACACCTGAAAACAAACGCAATCCTGATGCCTTGTTGACAGAAATAAAAGAGTCATTTGACACTGCGGGCTTACGCCAAGAGCACATGTCAATAATGGAAAAAATTAATTCTCTTGATACAACAATTAAAGAATTGATGTTGCGATTACCAAGAAGTACACCGGAAACTGTAAAAGATTGCCCTGAGAAAAATATAATACATATATACACTGATATTATACAACCTAGAGCTATAGGCGACAAGCTAGTAAGATATCTACGAATAATACCGATTCAAGGGTGTGGTACTATATTAAGATTTGAGCATGTAGAATACTGTCCTATTGAAAAAACTTTTATTGAAAGTATTTCTATAAAAATAACTGATCATCAAGGGGAGTTAGTAGACTTTAAAACAAATTATATTCCTACATATGTAATGCTTCATTTTAAGAGACAATAAAAACTATAAATATTTGCACAACAGGCTGTTCTTGCATAGTATAAATAGAATTACGAGATGGATTCCTATTATACACGTTATTATTTAATACAAAGCGGCGGTGGTCTGTCAGATATTGGAGAACTATATCGTGGTCCACTTATTTATCAACGTGGAAGAGGAATCGGTAGCTTCTTCAGTGCATTATTTCGACACTTAAAACCTCTAGCTACATCAGGATTAAAAACATTAGCACAACAGGCTGTAAAAACAGGACAAGCTATAATACAAGATAAAAACATCAACAACAAATCAGTTAAAGATATTTTAAAGGAACAAGGTCGAGTTGCTGTTCAAGATTTAGCTCAGAAAGGTATAAATAAACTGTTTGACGGTATGAGCGGTGCAGGTATAAAAAGACCCAATCCGTTTACAACTTTACATTTAAAACCAGCTGTTAAACGCAAGAGACGTGGAAAAACACCTAAACGGTCGAGAAATTGTAAAGCTAAAAATCAAAGAAAAGGAATAAAAGCAGGAGTTTTGAAAACAAAACGAAAGATACGTAAACGTATACTGGACATATTTGATAAATAATGTCGTACAAAGAATGCATGAAATCAGAGCTGGATCTTTTTTCCACACCACCAGTTCAAAGCAATATTTTGAAAACAGAAGAAGTAGCATATAAGCCAATAGCCTCACTCGACAACTCCTCCGTTCTAGAGTTTGTAACTTTAGGTCATGGAGACACATACCGTGATTTATCTAGCATCTATCTTCGTTTAAAATTGCAATTAATTAAAATAAAAGATGGAAAAGAAGAACTTTATACGAATGATGGCGATGCTCCAGGTCTAATAAACAACATTTTACACTCCATATTTCGTCAGTGCACCGTATATTTGAATGGAAAACCAATTGCTCAAACCGACCATAATTACAATTATCGCGCTTATATTGAAAATTTGTTAAATTATGGTAGAGATGCCGCATCTACCCATTTGGAGTCGGTCGGCTGGTATCTTGACAAAGATGACACGGAAATTGCAGATATCGATAAACCCGTCGCTGAATTACATCAAGGCTATCTAGATCGTCAAAAACTCTTCAATAAAAGTAATGTAGTTGAATTGATGGGGAAAATCCATACTGATTTGCTTAATCAGGATAAGTTGCTATTAAACGGTGTCGAATTACGGGTAGTTTTATCGCTTGAAAAACCAGAATTTTATATTCTATCCAAGGACGGAACCGACTCACCACAATTAAAAATCTTAGATGCAACAATGTACATGAACCACGTAACCGTCAACCCGAATATTTTATTAGCACATGAGACAGTTCTACAGCGTTCAAATGCCTTATACCCATACAAGCGAGTTGAAGTTAAAAGCTACACTATTCCCGCAAGCACATTCACACTTTCACTGGATAATATTGTCATTGGACAGTTACCGAACTTAATAATATTTGGTATGGTGGACAATGATGCTTACACTGGCAGAAGAACAAAGAACCCTTTCAACTTTAAACATAACAACATTACCAGATTCAATTTATCCGTGAATGGCGTACAGATACCAAACCAACCTCTCGAATTTGACTACTCAAAGGAAAATCCGATTAGTACACGCGGATACAATACGTTATTCAGAGGAACAGGTATTCATTACTTCGATAAAGGTCATCAAATATCCAAGACATTATTTGACAAGGGATGTTTTCTTCTCGCTTTTGATTTAACAACAGACAATTCATATAACGCGACTTGCGGCAATTTACTAAATCAAGGGACGGTACGAGTTGAAGGAAAATTTAGAGACGCTTTAAAAAATAGTGTGACATGCATTGTATATGCTGAGTACGATGGAAGCATTGAAATTGACAAGGATCGAAATGTTTACACCAACTTTTAAATCTATATAAGACGGATACTTTCAACAAACTGTTAGTTGACAAATTGCTTTACTATAGTAACAATGAGCTGTTTAATTAACGCGGAATACTTTTGCGGAGGTGAATTTACCTTCTTTAAAAAAGTCTCTTTAGCTGGATTCACTGTACAAAATAAAACATTTACAAAGGAAATAATTTTTAAATATCCAACATCTAGTTTGGAATGCAGTGAACAACAATCAAGTAAATTTGGTAATCTTGAACTAAAACGTATGGATGAAGACCTTATAAAAACTCTAGCGAAATTTAAGACAATCTTTGTTCGTGGTACATCAACTAAGGAGTTTATAAATAACTATGTTACATCTCTTACCGAGGTCATTGACTTAGAAGCAGCATTTACCTGTGAACAAGAATGAACACGATCGAACTTGCAACTGCATTGACAAATAATCGCCTAACAAACAAGTTTTTTAGAGGAGTCTTCCCCTGCAACCATCTACCACAAAAAATAAAAAAACCCGCATGCGTCATAGCTAATACGGATCCATCACATAAAGACGGAACTCACTGGGTTGCATTTTATTTCCCGAAACAAGGTCCTGCAGAGTACTTTGACTCATTTGGAAGATATCCCACCAATAAGTTTTTTCAAAGATTTCTTTTAAATAATTCAAAGACTTTTTTAAATAATAAAAAACGTTTGCAGGGACAATTTTCATCGACATGTGGACATTATTGTTGTGTATTTCTATATTCTCGGTGTAGAGGAAAGAGCCTAAAGAATTTTTTAACACAATTCTCTTCGAGCGATTTCAGTTTAAATGATAATAAAATAGTTAATTTATACTTGAAGAATTTTACACAAAGTTGTGGAGACTTTTGTAACCAATCATGTAAAGCCGAGATCAGCACTATAAAAACACTGAACAAAAGCTGTTAATATTTAATGTTAAAGTTTAATTTGAGTAACATGGAGCCATCACGTAAAAGACAGAGGACCACTGGTGCTAAAGGAAAAAAGAAGCTGTCCAAATGCGAAGCAGAAGTTGTCGGTGAAAATCTCTTATTAAATTACACGTACCATTTGGACGACTGCCATAACTGGAAGATAATACTCGGCTTTGACCCAACATCGTTCGAGGCGAAAATAGTATTTCAGCGTTATGGGCTCATCCCAATATCAGCATCCTATCCCGAATGGACATCTATTTACAACTATCTTGGTGCTTTAAAAACGAAAATGGAAAATTCATCTTCAGCAAATCAGTCGAAGGAGTACAAAATCCCCATTGGCAGTGGCAGCATCACTCTAAGGCAAGCGGAACTTTGTAAATTATTTGAAATGCTGAAATTTTTAAACATCGTTATGTACCACAATAACAATGCTTCAGAGAGCGTGAAAGAATATTATAAGAAGTACATTGAAAAATGTAAAGAAAAAAATGTATTAACATTAGCATGTGAAGATTTTTTTATTCCAAGTCGAACATCTTATGTACACTTAAATTATTCTCGACTTTTTTATGAAATACCTTTGTATTGTATTGCAAATCTTGTTTTTGATACGATAAATTTTGACTGCAAATAAATAAATAAATAAAATACAACTAAAAAATTCTTTTATTTAAAACATTTATTCACTAGCATGTACAAATAAATATTAAAACAATTTTGTACGGCACATCTTAGACTAGGTGATTTTCCATGTATAGTGCAGAAAGCTCCAAAATTTTCCAAGTTGGCTAGTTTTGGTATTTCCAATTGGTTTATTTTCGCTTCCGGAAGGTATTTCTGAATAAATTTCTCCTTTTCTAGTCCTTTCACGTAAATTGTTGCATTTGAATAATTCGACAGTATCTTGGGTAATTCGTTGTAATTAATAATGCCGCCGTTCCATCTTAATCCATTTATTTTTCTAAAGTTGAAATCATTTTGCCAACGAGCTTTTGACGGTAGTTCATTATACGGGTATGGAGGCATAAAATAGTATAAACTTGGTATAAGCGACCCGTGATGCAAGACGGACAGCTCCTTAGCAAATAGCTGTCCGTTAATTCCACTGACAAATTGTACATCTAAAACAACTCTATCGGAACTCATAACTTTAACTACTCAAAGGAAAATATGTATCAAACTATTTAAATTTATTTATTTTAAAGCTTTATATATGCTACTCGCTGCCTTGAGGCAAATGGACTGATGTTACTTCCAAACAAAATGTGTCAGTGCTTGCTCCTTCTGAATTGCTCTGGAAGATTTTCGCAATCATTTCCCAGATGTCACTAGTTTTTACATCAGATGCCAACTTATAATTTATCCATCCAGGGCCTCTTTCCCTAAAGCTGGCACCGCAAAAAGTAATACCAACATAGTCATTTGGTTGGATCGCCGTCATCACATGTTGAATAATGTCTTCAATGCTGCTCTTAAACCATGTTAAAGGTTCTACATTCCTTGGCGTGTCATTGATTTTAAATTCAATTTTGCGACCCCTCACATTGAAACGTTTGTTGTGGGCTATTATATCTCTAATGATGCTAAATTTAGCCATTTTTCAACAATGTTTTCTAAGCTATGCCAAGCACGCACGTTGCATATTGCTTTTGTTTCTCTGTTTATATAGGAGCTCGAAGGCACAATAATTAATTTAATGATTAATAAAAATCTGATATTACAAAATCCATTTAATTTTCCCGCATTTAAATGAAAAACGTATCATGTGCAATTCTTCTCTCTTTCACACTTTGTTTTGCATTTAATCTTACCCCGCGCTGAATCTCAGCTAGCAAAAAGTGTATTTTTTACCCGTCCCGATATTTATGAATGTATCAAGTTCATTCATTCACCCGGTTTCATAATTTCAGATAGTAACAACAACACCATGCAATACTCGCCGAGAATCATCGGCATCGAAAGTATCCACAGTCACCTGTCATGTACCCTGCAAACATTACAAGTTGAGATCGACGTTTTTAAATATTGGCGATGGAAATTTAACTAAAAAATCATATAAAACATTAATTTTATTAATTTAACATAGTTTTAATAATTTAAAATATTAAAGACTAGTTGATAAAATGTTTTGCAAGGTAGTTATGTGATAAATCCACGGGTCTTGCATTTGTTTACCTTCATCATCCACAGTATCTGTCTGTTCAGGTTATAACAAAAACAACAACCATGCAATAGTTGCACTGCAGCGCAACCGCTGTTTTTGCCGCTCAAGCTGCTGCTGCAGTTTTTGTTTTTGTTTCGCTTGGTCTTTCTTTTTCATATTCGCGGGCTCTTGCAGTTGTGATCACGATCATGTCCACGTTATTTTCATCGGCTCACTGGGCCGCAAGATCTAAAAATAGAATTTCACAACTGCATATGTACAGAAATAATCCAACTCCATCCAACTGTCGTCTTGGTCAAGTTGTCTAAGGCGTTGGTTTTTCTGTTCGCGATTTCCGTGGCGCTGGTTCGATTCCCAAGCAATGTGGGATTTTTTTGTGGAATAACTTTATTTATTTATTATTATTTATTAAGTACACATCTTTTAGAGTAAGAAAAAAAGCATTGACGGGTATAGACTTGTTGTACAGAGTGTAAGATCCAAGGCACAATAATGAATAATTAATTTAATGATTAATAAAAATCTGATATTACAAAATCCATTTAATTTTCCCGCATTTAAATGAAAAACGTATCATGTGCAATTCTTCTCTCTTTCACACTTTGTTTTGCATTTAATCTTACCCCGCGCTGAATCTCAGCTAGCAAAAAGTGTATTTTTTACCCGTCCCGATATTTATGAATGTATCAAGTTCATTCATTCACTCGGTTTCATAATTTCAGATAGTAACAACAACAACACCATGCAATACTCGCCGAGAATCATCGGCATCGAAAGTATCCACAGTGTCTCAAGCTGCTGCTGCAGTTTTTGTTTCGCTTGGTCTTTCTTTTTCATATTCGCGGGCTCTTGCAGTTGTGATCACGATCATGTCTACGTTATTTTCATCGGCTCACTGGGCCGCAAGATCTAAAAATAGAATTTCACAACTGCATATGTACAGAAATAATCCAACTCCATCCAACTGTCGTCTTGGTCAAGTTGGCTAAGGCGTTGGTTTTTCTGTTCGCGATTTGCGTGGCACTAGTTCGATTCCCAAGCGATGGGTGATTGAATGACTTTATTTATTAATTTAATACAGAGTAAGAGAGAGTAACAAAAAAATATACAAAAATTGACAGGGAGGGTATATACTTATTGTACGTACAGAGTGTAAGACCGGTGCTCTGCAGAGGCCAGGGCACTTACAAAATCGATCAATAACAGGTTCCGTCGCGGCTCTGACGATAGCTTCCGCCACAGCGCCGAGCCCGGCCCCACCGGGTCCCCAGCCTAGCCCCCAGCCCAGCCCGGCCCCACCGAGTCCCTAGCCGAGCCCGGCCCAAGCCGAGCCCGGCCCCACCGAGTCCCAAGCCACCGACCGACCCTGACCCAGGTCCCGCCCAAGCAAACCAGTCCCACGGTCGTAGACCCCGTGACCTAGATCCATGGCCACCAACAGGTGATTGATTGATGGCCTTGACCCAGATTCGATGGGCGGTGACCTTGACCTGGTTCCCAGGCTCAACCGCCCCCATACCTACTGATTCCCCTTCCTATTGCAATGTTTACATTCAAATGGAGGCAACATTAGAACAGAGCACGTGTCGGTATAGAATTTGAGTATGTATACGTAAAAATTTCGTGTTGATACAGCACTCGCGTTACTTGATTACATTTGTATTGTCCCTTGTTGTCCATTCGTACTTCCCCTTCATTTTTTATCTTTCTTTCACACACATTGCGTGTAGTGTGAAAGTAATGCTGCCTTCTTTTATCAGAGATAGTACTTTTGTGATATTTTGACTTTTTCACTCGCATTGAAATTTTTATCAGCTGATCTCAAGGGCAATGAAACATTTTTGAAAATTTGTTCTAGCTCATCACTCTTATTATTATTGCTCGCTGCCTAGGGAGAGCACCAAAGGAGAGCAAACAGGAATAATCACAGCACCAAACTTGCACTTTCTACGTTTTTTCTCTATGCAGCCACATTGGCTGCGCTTCATTTTTTGGTGGTTCCATCCAGGAATGCAAACGGTTGTTGCTGAATTTTCCTGTTTTAGTACGATTCTCTTTAGCACTTCACTTTGTCTTTGGTGAAGTATAAATCAAATTAAGAGGGATCCACAACATGGTTTATCACTCAAGCTGCCTGCCAAAGGTTAGGGGCCAGCTGCACATCGACATCAATTACAATCACTGGGGTAAACACCAGCACTGTGGGAAGCGCAAGCAAGCAAACTACGTTGCAATTGCAAGGATGCAATTCAGACACCCCACAAATCGAGGAAACCTTCTTGGTTCTTCAAAAAATAACAGATCCACTTCCAAAATATAAGATCCAAACATGGGATCTCGGACACATAGTGGGACTCCCATTAGCCGATTCATCTTTTTGGAGACCAGGACGAATAGACGCCCTACTAGAAGTTAACGCATATACACAAAGTCTACTGGAAGGAGTAATACGAACAACAAAAACAGCCCCAGTAGCTATCAACACGATCTGCGGTTGGATTATACTCGGTCCAACAGCTACTGTACAACAGAACAATTCCCCCGATTAAAAATGAAATTCGTCCGCAGCTAGCACGCACCTGGCATGCACTAGCCCGCACGGCACCCGCAGCTAGCATGCACGCCTGAAGACTAGCCCGCAGCTAGCACGCAGCTGGCACGCACGAATATTATAAATCACGAGTAAAAATGAAATTCGCCCGCAGCTAGCACGCAGCTGGCATGCACTAGCCCGCACGGCGCCCGCAGCTAGCATACACGCCTGAGTGAAAATAACACTAGCCCGCAGCTAGCATGCAGCTGGTACGCCACGAAACTCAAATTTAAAATGAAAGAAAACATTTTTTTTCGTAGAATAAAAATTCTACGCCTCTTAAAAAAGATGGAGAAGAGTATTATGTATGTAAAGTCGTCATCAAATCGAACTTTTCAAGCTAGATCCTACATATTTTAAGCAGGCACATTTTGAGATTTTCGTGCGTGTGGCGGGAGAGTGGATACCTGTGGCGGGAGAGTGCATCCCTCTAGCGAACAAATTTTTAGATTTTCGTGCCAGTGGCGGGAGCGTGTATCCCTGTGGCGGGAGCGTGCGTACCTGTGGCGGGAGAGTACGTACTTTTGTGGCGTGCCTGTTTGTTCGCTATGCGTGCTAGCTGCGGGCGCGTGCGTGCTAGTAAGGAAATTAACCATGAAATTATTTTTAATCGGGCCGTCCTTTTCGCAGAAACCCTAAGCCAACAGATCTCGAAGTTTTGGGAAATCGAAGAAGTCCCATCAACATGCATGCTCACGGAGGAAGAGGAACAATGCCAAGAATTGTATATAACCTCACACAAACGCCTTAGTGATGGCAGATATCAAGTAAAACTACCATTTAAAAACAACGAGTTGCCGATATTAGGCGAATCCAAACAACAAGCCCTTAAACGATTCAATGCTCTGCAAAGGAAATTTCCGAAATTCCCTGAGCTAGCCAAAAACTACACATCATGTCTAAACGAATACTTGGAACTGGGTCACATGGAAATGGTGAAATCATCAGAAGACGGAGATCTACAATACTACATCCCGCACCACGCTGTGTTCAAAAACAGCACTACCACGAAACTCCCGATTAAAAATGAAATTCGCCCGCAGCTAGCACGCAGCTGGCATGCACTAGCTCGCACGGCGCCCGCAGCTAGCATGCACGCCTGAAGACTAGCCCGCAGCTAGCATGCAGCTGGCACGCACGAATATTATAAATCACGAGTAAAAATGAAATTCGCCCGCAGCTAGCATGCACTAGCCCGCACGGCGCCCGCAGCTAGCATGCACGCCTAAGTGAAAATAACACTAGCCCGCAGCTAGCGTGCAGCTGGTACGCACGAAACTCAAATTTAAAATGAAAGAAACAAAATTTTTTTCGTACAATAAAAATTCTACGCCTCTTAAAAAAGATGGAGAAGAGTATTATATATGTATGTAAAGTCGTCATCAAATCGAACTTTTTCATTAAATTTTTTTCAAGTATCTGCATTAAAAACAAATAGGAATTTTTCATATTTAATTAGAGAATACATTTAATGAATCAAAAACAATTATTCATCATACTCAAACTTATTACTAGGCGCTAATACATATGCATCGCTAAGGTTCTTTATAAAAAAACATAGTGTAATAATACATTCAATGTCAATAAGATTTACATCTGATTCTTCACTCATTATTTTACATACATATATGGTATAGAAATTCGTTCATCATTAAAATTAATATTTTGCTGCTGAATATTCATTTTCAATGACACTGAAAAAGGAAATTGAACATCTACTTTTCTAAATAAAGCATAATAGCTTGATGTAGTGCAATTTTTTCGACAACACTCAGAACAATAACATATTTTTACGAATTTTTCCACAAATCCAAAATTTTCACTATCGCCTCGTTTAATTTTTATACACAATTCGACACAGTTTTCAACGTGGAAACCTCTAAAGCGGAAAAATTGTGGATTTTCTAACCGCGTGCATCCTTGTGGCAGGAGCGTGCATCCCTGTGGCGGGAGAGTGCATGCGTGTGGCGGGAGCGTGCATCCCTGTGGCGGGAGCGTGGATCCCTGTGGCGGGAGAGTGCATGCTTGTGGCCAGATCCTACATATTTTAAGCAGGCACATTTTGAGATTTTCGTGCGTGTGGTGGGAGAGTGGATGCCTGTGGCGGGAGAGTGCATCCCTCTAGCGAACAAATTTTTAGATTTTCGTGCCAGTGGCGGGAGCGTGTATCCCTGTGGCGGGAGCGTTCGTACCTGTGGCGGGAGAGTTCGTACTTTTGTGGCGTGCCTATTTGTTCGCTATGCGTGCTAGCTGCGGGCGCGTGCGTGCTAGTAATAAAATTTTCGAATGAAATTATTTTTAATCGGGCTACGAGTGGTGTTTGATGCCTCATGCAAAACTTCTACCGGAAAATCTTTAAATGAGTGTCTAGCAAAGGGACCTACCCTACAAAAAAAAACTTTTTTCAATTCTGTTAAATTGGCGCAAACATAAAATTGTTATAACAGGAGACATCGAGAAAATGTATCGCATGATTTGGATTCATCCAGATCACCGCAATTTCCAAAGAATAATTTGGCAACATCCCAATGAAGGAAGTTCACAAGAATATAAACTTAAAACAGTCACCTTCGGCACAACATCTGCTCCCATATTTAGCAGTCAGGACGCTACATCAGCTGGCAGAGGATGAAAAAACTAGATGGCCCCTAGCTTCAAGAGCTACTTTGACAAACTTCTACGTTGATGATCTGCTAACAGGTGCAGATAATGTAAACGATGCGACAAATCTACAATTAGAGATGATAAACATGATGAAATCAGGGGGATTCAATTTAAGAAAGTGGGCAAGTAATCATTCAGCCTTACTGTGTCATTTACCTAAGGAGTCCCTCCAATCATCGGACAGCCTACTACTCGGCGAAGAAGAACATATAAAAACCCTAGGTATTCGATGGTACCCATCAACAGACAACTTTACGTTTAAGTTGACAGCATACCCACAGAACAAGGCCTTTACAAAACGAACACTGCTATCAGAAATAGCTTCTCTTTATGATCCTTTAGGATGGCTGTCACCAATAATTATTGTAGCAAAAATATTGATACAGGAACTGTGGATCACAGGTTGTTGTTGGGATACGCAAGATCACTTCTTCTATGGCCAACAAATGGGCAGAATTCAAAGGGTGTGCCGGGGTCACTTTAATATAAATAATTTTGTCCAGTTTAAAAACACCAAACTTTCTATGACTACAAGTTTATTTCTACATGAAACTATTTCAATTATAAAATTCACTATATCAATTGTCAAATTACTCAATAACACACTTATAAAGTTTAGTTCAATTTATGGAAAAATTGCTTTATTATGATTGGTTTGGTTAGAATTGATTTCCAGCAATATTGCCGTTGCTGGATATACTGTTGAAGGTTCGCTTCGCTGCTGTATCTACTGTTGAAGATTCGTTGAGCTGCCGAGACTGGATGCTGCTGGAGCTACTGTTGTAGGTTCGTTTTAGCTGCTCATACTAGATGCTGCCTCTAAGTACGCCAATATTGGGAGGGCTGAAATTCAATGTTAGTTTTGAAACTTGTATTAGATGCTGTCTCGATACGACCAGCAAAGGAGGGTTGAAGTCTCGATACGACGTTCAACTTAGATTTGGGAATTTGGGTTAATTCGCCTTGCTTAGGAAAGCTGTTTCAACACAACTAGCTTTCGGGTGTTGAAGTTTCATCACATCATTCAACACGGTTGATTGGGTGAGATCGCCTTTTGGTTCCTTCAGACTCGGTTCGTCATAAACGATCAAAGTGATCTGAAATTTTCGATCGACTGGCTGCGCTATATATTTCGTTCCTGACAATGGCAATTTTTTGGAAGGCAATGTGGGGGGGCCATTGGAATTGGAATTGGCTTCAATTGTAAGGCGTGTTTCATTTTCCTGGTGTACCTACACCGGTGTAGTTTGGTGTAGTTCCAACTACCCCAGCTCTATGTGCTGGGGTAGTTGGAACTACACCAAACTACACCGGTGTAGGTACACCAGGAAAATGAAACACGCCACCCGGGTAACAATTTTGAGTACTGCGGCATCAGTACTGAATACACAGTATTACATCTGAACTCAAGTCCGCTACAATTCAGCATCAATTCCTGTAATAGGATCTGGGAAAAAAGGAGGGAGAAACCTTGTCAGTTTCAGAATCAGTTCGGATTATCGCAACTTATACGGAATTAGTGTGGGCGAGTACTGAATAAGTTCCGGTTTTCGTAACTGTAACAGAATTTTTTTGACACATGCAGTGAGTGTTAGTCATTTAAATTTGTTGGCGTGGTTAATTATTGTTTAATCAAAAGTGAAAATGTTCAAAATTTATAAATTCACAACGGATGATTCCATCATGGCTTTACCGGTCTCATGGGTGGAGAATGGAAAGGTAAATAAAATCAGTTTAAAAGTGTATAAGGTGAAGAAGCTTTATTTTTTCTTTCTTAAATGTAGGTGAAACTTGGCCCAAGTGCTCGAACGCATATAAAAACAAAAAAGAAGCCACTGAAAAGCTGGCCACTATTTGAAGTATTATCAATAGATGATAGAGTATATGGTAAATATTTTAGATTTGTAATTCTTCTATAAACGTCATTCTTTTATATTATTTTTTAGATTCCTATGATGCGGCATTAAAGGCTGAGACGCTCTTATTAGAGCAATCAGAGGTTGGTAGCTCAGACTTTGAGAAATGTAATACAATCGAAGCGCAAAGTCCTAAAAGATGCATTAAGAAAAAAATTAATGCAAATAATTTATCATCGAGTGAAAGTGAGGATGAATTTGCAGAGCTTCCTGCTGTGCCAATCCGCAGGACCATATCTTGCCACGATCAAGAAGCAATGTTAGAAGGTTTTGCTTATTCTTACAATGATAATTGTGGAGGTAAGAAATGTTGCCAAAGTTACTTCTTTGTAGGCATTAAACCTAAAATCTTAGGACCTCCAATCGAGATTGATACAGGAATAAACGTTGTATCAATATCATCATCAATCCAGCAAAATGTCCCTACTACTGCAAATCAGGAAATTGCAGAAGAAGTGATTGCCGTACCAGAAACGGTGGGAACGCCAGTATTAATTTCCGAACCAGCATCATCCAACAATACAGCGATGCTATTGTATTCAACAGATGCTGATTTAGTAAGAAGTATCTTTAGAGAGGAGTTCGAGAAATTCAAGACTGAAGTAAGAGAAATAGTTCGCGAAGAACTGAGACATCTACAAAGTGTGCAACTGCCTAAACAAGTCTGTTCTGATTTTGAAGAGCAAAATAACTTGCCGTTGAAAACTGTACATGAATTAAAGATTTTTGAGGATAAAATTAAAAAGGAGGAATCTCTACGTCTAAATTTTGTATGACTATTTCAAAGATACTGAGAAGAATATATTTATAATTTATATATTTCCAGAAATCATACATTACGAAAGTTGGTGGTCGTTCAGCAAAAGAAGCGATGAAAGTTCTAAATAGGATATACGACTTAAGCGTCCAAAAAGAAATATCTTACACTGGCCGTGAGCAAAATAAGTTTCCAATCAAAGATTTAACCCATATAAAAATAATTATAGGTATGTAATATAGCATGTACAAGTTGATAAAAAATGTTGATATTTCGCGTTTTTTAGAAATTTTGGGAGGAATTTATTCTTTGACTGAGACGGAAACAGTTCTTCTTTTGCAAAAATACTTGCACCAAACGTGCGACCGAGTACGTTCTGCGGCAAAAAAAAGTAAAATATCAAACAGTGATAATATCGAATAATTAGAAAAATATATTTTATAACAATAAATGAAGATTTGTTTTTTGCTTTAACTTTCTTTATTCTGAATTATGTACCTATTTTGATAATAAGAAAAATATGTTTTAATAAATATACAACTATTTTGTGCTATATGTAGTTTATTTATTGAAATATTATTTATAATCTTCTCAAAGTGTGATTTAATGGCGCGACAAAGTATATATTACTAGCATAAAACCCGCGTGCCTTGCAACGCCTTTAAAAACTGTTTATTATGTGCAATGCTTTCCTTAAAAAAAACCAACAAAAAAGTCAGCTGTTATTATCCCTACAAAGGGTTTATTATAGTGCATTTTTTTAATAAATATGGTAAACAAATTGCTGCGAATATTACCTCTGCTCAACAAATCTGCAAGTTTTAAAGTAGATTGGCATGTATATGTCATCAAGAAAAGTGACATTTTAGGGTTTGACGAACGTTCGTTAAGTTTGTTCGCCTATTTACGTGGATGTAAGAAATTATGAAGCAATCACAAATGAATATTAAATAAAGTGAATTTCGAGTCATTCATTTCTACGTGATTATAGGGATGCGCTGTCAAAATTCCAGCCCTTCAGCTTCAGAGGTTTGGGTTAACCCCATTTCATCCCCTTTGGGGATGAATTTCGAGTAATCGCCTCTTAGTCGATGTCCATGTCATTATAGGGATGCACTGTCCAAATTTCAACCCTGTAGCTCCAGTAGTTTGGTAAACCAAATTTTACCCCTTTAGGGGATGAATTTCGAAAAATCGCTAGCGGGTTTGGCTTAACCCCATTTAACCCCTTTAGGGGATAAATTTCAATCGCCCCTAAGTGGATGCCCACGTCATTATAGTGATGCACGGTCAAAATTAGAGCCCTCCAGCTTCAGCGGTGTGGGTTAACCCCATTTCACCCCATTAGGGGATGAATTTCGAAAAATCGCTTTTTAGTGGATGTCCACGTCATTAAGGGGATGCACTGTCAAAATTTCAGCCCTATAGCTCCAGCGGTTTGGGTAAACCCCATTTCACCCCCTTAGGGGAAAAATTTCGAAAAATCGCCTTATAGTGGATGTCCACGCCATTATAGGGATGCACTGTTAAAATTTCAGCCCTATAACTTTAGCGGTTTGGATAAACCCCGTTTCAACCCCTTATGGTATGAATTTTGAAAAATCGTTTCTTAGTGGATGTCCACGCCATTATAGGGATGCACTATCAAAATTTCAGCCCTATAGCTGCAGCGGTTTGGGTAAACCCCATTTCACCCCCTTAGGGGATGAATTTCGAAAAATCGCTTCTTAGTGGATGTCCACGCCATTATAGGGATGCACTGTCAAAATTTCAGCCCTATAGCTGCAACGGTTTGAATAAACCCCATTTCACCCCCTTAGGGGACGAATTTCGAAAATTCGCTTTATAGTAGATGTCCACTCCATTATGGGGATGCACTGTCCAAATTTCAGCCCTATAGCTTCAGCGGTTTGTAAAAACCCCATTTCACACCCTTAGGGGATGAATTTCGAAAAATCGCTCTTTAGTGGATGTAAACGTCATTATAGGGATGCACTGTCAAAATTTCAGCCCTATAGCTTTAGGGGTTTGTAAAAAAACCAATTTCACACCCTTAGGGGATGAATTTCGAAAAATCGCTCTTTAGTGGATGTCCACGTCATTATAGGGATGCACTGTTAAAATTTCAGCCCTATAGCTCCAGCGGTTTGGGTAAACCCCAATTCACCCCCTTAGGGGTTGAATTTCGAAAAATCGCTTCTTAGTGGATGTCCACGCCAATATAGGGATGCACTGTCAAAATTTCAGCCCTATAGCTGCAGCGGTTTGGGTAAACCCCATTTCACCTCCTTAGGGGATGAATTTCGAAAAATCGCTTCTTAGTGGATGTCCACGTCATTATAGGGATGCACTGTTAAAATTTCAGCCCTATAGCTCCAACGGTTTGAATAAACCCCATTTTACCCCCTTAGGGGATGAATTTCGAAAAATCGCTTTATAGTGGATGTCCACTCCATTATAGGGATGCACTGTCCAAATTTCAGCCCTATAGCTCCAGCGGTTTGGATAAACCCCATTTCACCCCCTTAGGGGATGAATTTCGAAAAATCGCTTTATAGTGGATGTCCACGCCATTATAGGGATGCAGTGTCCAAATTTCAACCCTAAAGCTCCAGCGGTTTCGGTAAACCCCAATTCACCCCCTTAGGGGATGAATTTCGAAAAATCGCTTTTTAGTGGATGTCCACGTCATTATAGGGATACACAGTCAAATTTTCAGCCCTTTAGCTCTAGCGGTTTAGGTTGTGCGTTGTCTGTCAGTCAGTTACTTTTTATTCAATAGAAAAAAATCCCCTTACAACTTATTGAACCCCATTTCACCCCCTTCAACCCTTTTGTTCTCCATAAAAAGTAGCCTATGTCCGTCTCCAAGGTCTAAACTATGTCTGTTGAAAATTTCATCAAAATCGGTTTAGTGGTTTAGGCGTGAAAGCGTAACAGACAGACAGACAGACAGACAGACAGACAGACAGAGTTACTTTCGCATTTATAATATTAGTAAGGATTCTTGTGTGGCATGCAAAACATTTTACATAGAATGTCATATTGCAAATTGTTTATTCTGAATTTCACCACATCTTCTTCAAATTGTCCTAGTAACATAAAGAAGTTGTTTAAATCTTCGGGTTCACTATGTATGCTTTTCGTGTTGCTAAATTTTTGTCCATAAATATACACGGATTCGACGTCTTTCTCAAAATATTTTACTCGTATAATCATATGATTTTGGCGCAACATAAGACAATTATCATTCAGGGTATTTGCTCTTATTATATAATCCGAAAATTTGCAGATCTTAAAAATGTTCGATCCAGCGATTCTTTTATTAAGTAAAGGTTCTTTTATAGACAGCACAGGAACATCTTGATTACGTATGGAATTTATTTCTGAAATTCTGTTGAAACATTGCTCAAGGGGTCTATAAGAAGAACGTAAGAACGACTTAATGATTTTTATATAGGCTTCAAATTTATAGCAAGAATTTTCGTCAAGTGGACCTAACTTATACGCATCTTTTGCTAAATGAATGAGACCGTGTACGTTGTAAGTGGTATTACATAGGCCATAAACTCTTGGAAAATGTTTAACGAAATACTTAAGTAAGTCTTCTGCATATTCGTTATAGATACGATAGTAAACTGGTGAAGTTAGAATCCTTATTGCTAAACTTAGGCATAGAAAGTGTTTGTATGCAGAAGAACTTATTACCCCTTTGAGTACTGCAGGGCCGGTATATAAAAGAAAAATCCTAAATTCATGCGCTTTGAAAAATGAGGAAAATTTAAGAGTCCTTACATTTCTTTGAAATTCTGAACATGAATACTTAGAGCATACTTTTAAGTGTTCATTTATTTTTAGAAGCTGACTACTTTGTAGTTTTTGCTTACTGGGGTTTCCAATCCATATTTGAATTAGTTTTTTGCAAACGCCTTCGTCAACAAGGTGCATCTTGTCTAAAGAAAAATGATCCACCATATCAATAGGAAGACGTTCAAGAATAGAACGAGAAATTTTATGATGGCCTTCGTCAATTTCTCCAACGAAATTTATTCTTTTTCTAAAGTTCTCGTCGCTACGTAGTGGCGCATTTAATTCAGGATAAACTACTTTATTTCCTGTCTTTGTGATCAATCTGCTGCCTTTAGTGAAGCACTTTTGGCAAGAAAAATAACCTCCATGAGACTTTACTTGTTTGATTGCTGCCATTGCAGGCGCATCGCATACAAAAGAATGAATTTTTATAATGTATGATTTAAATTTATGTGTTAGTCCATTTTCCATTAAGTTTTCCAGCTCATTAACAAACTGTTTTAAAAAGTTGTTGTAGTCATCAGGCTTTCCACAGGATTCAAAAATTCCAACTACAAATACCTTGTTTTTCAAATTATTTACACATCCTAATATAAGCCAAAAATTATGTCCCCCGCTCATTGACGTGGGTGTGCCATCAACATTAAATGATAAGTATAAAGTTATTTCACTCACATTTAAACAATCTAATATGGATTTTAGCGATGATTCCACCCCAAAGTGAAGGTATTGCCCATTATCTAAAGGCTGAATATATTTTGCTTCACTTAATTTAGGTGTACATAGCAAGGTTCTTGCATCTGTACTACCATGAAGGCAACCTTCCTCCACAAGCAACTTTAGCAACCAATTCAAATGCACATGTTTAATATTGCATGATGTAGCCCATAATTTTAGTTTTGTTAATAGTGTTTCTGTGGCTTGGTTATTTTCACATGAAAGTAAATGTTCTTCTGAATTTTCTTCAAACGCCTCCTCGAGAAAGATTGCATTTTCCTCAACTGGAACAATTTCTTCTGTGACTTCATGTTCATCTTCATTATTATCATTATCTAAAAGGAAGCAAATAATCGATATGTTTTGTTATTAAATGCATATTAAGAAAAACTCTTTTACCTTGAAAATAATCCTTATTTGCCAAAATAGTCGGAGGCATCTTATATTGACACCCTGTAGGAACACAATAAGTGTGATCCGTATTGTTTTTGTTACTTCTGTTTTGGTTTTTAAATGACACATTTAAGTTCTTTGTAAATTTGTAAGCTCTTGGCATTTTTATATTTAAAACTGGAAATCTCTCAAATACCTTAATGTCAACTTCTTAGGAATATGTCACTTTTGTGTCAAGTTAATATCAGCACTGCTTCAGTACTGATCACACTGTAGATTGAAGAAAAGCAACATTTTTCCTACTCTCAATGACACGACGAATGGTGTAATGGATAGGATGACTGCCTTTCAACTCTAGTTACCCGGGTTCAAATCTCAAAGGTATAACGATTTATATTAAATAATAATCCTTACTAATATTATAAATGCGAAAGTAACTCTGTCTGTCTGTCTGTCTGTCTGTCTGTCTGTCTGTCTGTTACGCTTTCACGCCTAAACCACTAAACCGATTTTGATGAAATTTTCAACAGACATAGTTTAGACCTTGGAGACGGACATAGGCTACTTTTTATGGAGAACAAAAGGGTTGAAGGGGGTGAAATGGGGTTCAATAAGTTGTAAGGGGATTTTTTTCTATTGAATAAAAAGTAACTGACTGACAGACAACGCACAACCTAAACCGCTAGAGCTAAAGGGCTGAAAATTTGACTGTGTATCCCTATAATGACGTGGACATCCACTAAAAAGCGATTTTTCGAAATTCATCCCCTAAGGGGGTGAATTGGGGTTTACCGAAACCGCTGGAGCTTTAGGGTTGAAATTTGGACACTGCATCCCTATAATGGCGTGGACATCCACTATAAAGCGATTTTTCGAAATTCATCCCCTAAGGGGGTGAAATGGGGTTTATCCAAACCGCTGGAGCTATAGGGCTGAAATTTGGACAGTGCATCCCTATAATGGAGTGGACATCCACTATAAAGCGATTTTTCGAAATTCATCCCCTAAGGGGGTAAAATGGGGTTTATTCAAACCGTTGGAGCTATAGGGCTGAAATTTTAACAGTGCATCCCTATAATGACGTGGACATCCACTAAGAAGCGATTTTTCGAAATTCATCCCCTAAGGAGGTGAAATGGGGTTTACCCAAACCGCTGCAGCTATAGGGCTGAAATTTTGACAGTGCATCCCTATATTGGCGTGGACATCCACTAAGAAGCGATTTTTCGAAATTCAACCCCTAAGGGGGTGAATTGGGGTTTACCCAAACCGCTGGAGCTATAGGGCTGAAATTTTAACAGTGCATCCCTATAATGACGTGGACATCCACTAAAGAGCGATTTTTCGAAATTCATCCCCTAAGGGTGTGAAATTGGTTTTTTTACAAACCCCTAAAGCTATAGGGCTGAAATTTTGACAGTGCATCCCTATAATGACGTTTACATCCACTAAAGAGCGATTTTTCGAAATTCATCCCCTAAGGGTGTGAAATGGGGTTTTTACAAACCGCTGAAGCTATAGGGCTGAAATTTGGACAGTGCATCCCCATAATGGAGTGGACATCTACTATAAAGCGAATTTTCGAAATTCGTCCCCTAAGGGGGTGAAATGGGGTTTATTCAAACCGTTGCAGCTATAGGGCTGAAATTTTGACAGTGCATCCCTATAATGGCGTGGACATCCACTAAGAAGCGATTTTTCGAAATTCATCCCCTAAGGGGGTGAAATGGGGTTTACCCAAACCGCTGCAGCTATAGGGCTGAAATTTTGATAGTGCATCCCTATAATGGCGTGGACATCCACTAAGAAACGATTTTTCAAAATTCATACCATAAGGGGTTGAAACGGGGTTTATCCAAACCGCTAAAGTTATAGGGCTGAAATTTTAACAGTGCATCCCTATAATGGCGTGGACATCCACTATAAGGCGATTTTTCGAAATTTTTCCCCTAAGGGGGTGAAATGGGGTTTACCCAAACCGCTGGAGCTATAGGGCTGAAATTTTGACAGTGCATCCCCTTAATGACGTGGACATCCACTAAAAAGCGATTTTTCGAAATTCATCCCCTAATGGGGTGAAATGGGGTTAACCCACACCGCTGAAGCTGGAGGGCTCTAATTTTGACCGTGCATCACTATAATGACGTGGGCATCCACTTAGGGGCGATTGAAATTTATCCCCTAAAGGGGTTAAATGGGGTTAAGCCAAACCGCTAGCGATTTTTCGAAATTCATCCCCTAAAGGGGTAAAATTTGGTTTACCAAACTACTGGAGCTACAGGGTTGAAATTTGGACAGTGCATCCCTATAATGACATGGACATCGACTAAGAGGCGATTACTCGAAATTCATCCCCAAAGGGGATGAAATGGGGTTAACCCAAACCTCTGAAGCTGAAGGGCTGGAATTTTGACAGCGCATCCCTATAATCCCGTAGAAATGAATGACTCGAAATTCACTTTATTTAATATTCATTTGTGATTGCTTCATAATTTCTTACATCCACGTAAATAGGCGAACAAACTTAACGAACGTTCGTCAAACCCTAAAATGTCACTTTTCTTGATGACATATACATGCCAATCTACTTTAAAACTTGCAGATTTGTTGAGCAGAGGTAATATTCGCAGCAATTTGTTTACCATATTTATTAAAAAAATGCACTATAATAAACCCTTTGTAGGGATAATAACAGCTGACTTTTTTGTTGGTTTTTTTTAAGGAAAGCATTGCACATAATAAACAGTTTTTAAAGGCGTTGCAAGGCACGCGGGTTTTATGCTAGTAACAAAATAAAAGTTAATTGGTAGTCTTGCAGGAATAAAACATATGTACATGTATGCATGAGTTTATATGAATCAAAGAAAAGGGGAATTCGTGTTAGATGTAAATAAAAAAAATTTTTTTATTATTTTGATTAAATGTATAAGAATCGAACTTCAGTACTGTATAAGAGCCGATTTTCAGTACTCTATAGGTGCTTATAATCAGCAAAATTTAAGTACTTATTACTGAAATCTAAACAGTAGGTACTGTTTGAGTTCCAAAACTCAATACTGACTCAAAAACTGAATCAAAAACTCTTTCAGTACTTGTTAAATTCATTCAGTTTCAATTCGTTCAGTACTTAAAATGTTCCGCTGGTGTTCTGCATGTTTCAGTACTCGGAGGGGAAAAAATGTCCGGTAGAGTTCCGCTGGGGTTCTGTTTTGTTACCCGGGCAATTGTGTGTGTGTCCCTTCTTGTTATGTATATAAGCTTTTTGATACATAACAGCTGATTTATGTATTTTGTTGTGACATTTGGTTGGTGTATAGCATGGATGAGGTAAGTTTTTATTTTATTTTATAAATTATTTTAATATTTATATTTCTTTTTTTTGTTCATGTTTTTTATATTGTACTGGAGCCAAACATGCAGGGATGGAGTCTGCGCTGAGAGTTGTCAGATAAGTAGTTTTCCCTAATAGAATATTTTCTTGGTGGTAAATTTGTTTGTTTTCAGGTTAGTCTGCAAGACGGCTATGGCAGTTTTTGAAAATTGATCTTCAGAATTTTCAAGGTAAGTATATATATTGACCGTATGTTATTTATGATATAAATATTTATATTTTCAGGGTCTAATTTAGGATTGAACATCCTCCCGGGCCTTGAAGCGATAGCTTCAATTTGACCATTGTTTTGGTTTTTAAATATTGTTTTTGTTAGAAGGGTGTTGTTTCTGTTAATAAATAAAATAAATGGTTAAAAAAATTTTTAAAAAAAATTCTTTTCATTAACTAAAAAATGTACTGAAAAGTAAAAAATAACTAGTTGGGATGTGGGTTCGACCCTTTTGGTCCACACGATCAACTTCCCAGTATGATGGATGTTGAATATTATGATTGGATATTTTAATAATAAATGAACAATAGGCAATATAGAATATATGCATAATACTGAGAATTTGTCACAATTGCTTATCAATATTTTCGCTAAAATGTCAAACTTAATGTGCGCACTTACAAGATTAGGATGACGAAAATGTATATCAAATTGATGTATGAATGTTTTTCGGCACCTCAATGAAGTCGATATAGTTTTTAGTTCGCGCGGTATCGTGCAAGTACAAAAATCACTTAAGTCAGTTAAACCAAAAACCCGCTGGACCGAATATTATAAAAATATTTTCAGATTATATTGTCGCTAATACGCTTCGAACGGCACCTCAAGTAAGTCAACATCTTTTGTGGTTCGGGCCATATCGTGCAGGTACAAAAATCACTTACGCCGCTTAAACAAAAAAACGGCTCGACCGAATTTTATGAAAATCTTTTCAGATCATATTTTGGTTAATACTCTTCGAACGGCACGTCAACTAAGCCGATATCTTTTATAGTTCGCGCGATATCGTGCAGGTACAAGAATCACTTAAGTCATTTAAACCAAAAAACCGCTGGACCGAATATTATAAAAATCTTTTCAGATAATATTGTCGCTAATACGCTTCGAACGGCACCTCAAGTAAGTCAATATCTTTCGTGGTTCGGGCGATATCGTGAAGGTACACAAATCACTTACGTCGCTCAAACAAAAAAACGGCTGGACCGATTTTCATGAAAATCTTTTCAGATCATATTTCGGTTAATACGCTTCGAACGACACCTCAACGAAGCCGATATCAGTTTTGGTTCGCGCGATATCGTGCAGGAAAAAATGACCACATCCGTACGCACATACACACACACACATACTTCCTCCCAATTTTTTGCTTAAAATGCTCCTGGGACCTTGAAAGATGAAAATACGTTGAAATTTTCGATTTCGATTTTCGGACCGATTACAATAACTTCCTATACCGGGAAGTTAAAAAATATTTTAAAGAAAGCGTGAAATTTCAATTTTAATGAAAAAGTTAATTAAAAGAATGGCGCATTTTTCATCAAAAATTGAAAATATAACTGTAAATCGCGCGAGATTTACAATAACCCTCAATTTTTTGCTTTGTTAATTTCAAATTCTAACAAAATTTTTTGATGAAAAATACGCCATTCTTTTAATTAACTTTTTCATTAAAATTGAAATTTCACGCTTTCTTTAAAATATTTTTTATTTTTTTCTTTTCAGTACATTTTTTAGTTAATGAAAAGAATTTTTTTTAAAAAATTTTTTTTACCATTTATTTTATTTTCTACTTTTTAGTTTATTATATGTATTCCGCCATTTTATGATGGCAATTCTATTAGATTTAAAATTACGTCACACAGTTTACTGTATTCATTTGATACCCATGTTGTGGGCTCGGTGGAACATAATTGCAAAAACGGCCGCCATCTCGGAACCGTCTTCTTGATTTTATTATCACAGGTGAAATCCAGCCTAATGGATCATAGAGTTTGGCAATCTCTGAGAGAAGCTGTCGTTTGCTCAGCGTAAGTTGTTCTTGAGTTACCTTTATTCTGTAGCTAAATGTGTCGAAGGAAGGATACCACATAACACCTAAAGACTTAATGCCTTGATCTGGTTTGATGTCAACAGGATCAGACACTGCTCTATCTTCTTCCGAGATGGTGGCTAGGATGGAATTGTCATTTGTATGCCACTTTTTGAGCTTGAACCCGCCGCGAAGGAGTAGTTCATCTAGGTCTTTGTAGATTGTAATTGCTTCATCGATCGAATCTGTACCCGTGAGTAGATCATCAACATAGAAATCGTTACGTATTATTTCGGAAGCACGTGGATAGGATCTACGTTCGTCGGTGGCTAGCTGCTGAATTGTACGTAGTGCTAGATATGGAGCGCAAGTAACTCCAAACGTTACCGTGGTTAGACAATATTCTTGTAAAGGATTGGAAGGGGATTCTCGCCATATGATTCTTTGATATGTCACATCGTCCGGATGTACCAATACTTGGCGATACATTTTAACAATGTCTGATACCAGCACGAATTTGAATTTCCTCCATCGAGTAAGAACTGCTATGAGCTCATTCTGCAATGTAGGACCGGTCAGCAACACATCGTTGAGAGAGTGCCCAGAACTAGTTGGTCTCGACGCATCGAACACAATTCGTAGCTTTGTAGAAGTGCTCTCTTTGTAAACTGCATGGTGCGGTAAGTAGAAACTTTTGTAAAAACGGAGTTGCCGGAGTTGAAGAGAATTTACTGGTATTACTGGATGTTTTCCCCCATAATATCCAGCCTAATAGAGTCTCTTGTGCGATTGGTTGGTCTTGAAGTCCTTTTCGAATGACCGGTAATATTAAGGATCCGTAAATATCAGCTCATAATATTACATCGATTCGTCCTGGTTGATTAAAGGTGGGGTCAGCCAACTTTATCCTTCAATATGTTTCCAGTCGATGGGTACAAAGGGTCTTGATGGTAAGAAGGACGTTAAAGTCTTTAAGACAAGGGCTTGTAGATTCAACTGATACCCTCCGGGCTGAATAACCATGGCTGTTTCCACCATTGACCGGGAGATTCCAGCGTCGGATTGTTGTACACCCAATATGTTCACAAGGACTGGCTTCTTTTGTAGTGAAAGTGATTGGGCGGCATATTCTGTCAGAAAGGATGTTTGCGAGCCTGGATCTATGAGCGCTCGAAAAGTTTTACGTACTTTCCGGGTTCCTTCTAAGGTTACGATTGCAGTAGAGAGAAGAACTTCTTTACACATTGCTGAGTGTAGAGAATTAAGCGTGGCTGTGGTTTGCATAGATCGTGGCGGAGGTGCTTCGTTCTCTGATTTCGTTGTGGTATTTTGCGGGGGACTTCTATCGGCGTTATGCAATAGAGTATGATGACGTTTGTTGCAATGTCGACATGTAAACTTGCTCGGACAGTTTGCTCCCATAAGTACTCGTCCCAGACAATTGATGCACAAACCATTTTTGCGTGTTATGTGATTTCTCTCTGCTAGTGTTGAATTCATAAATTTAGAACAATTTCTCAACGGGTGATCTTCTCCACATATTTCACAAGCGTGATGATGTCCTGTGACGAATGACCTAATCCTTGGTGGTGTTGAGAGATTTCGTTGGGTTTTACTTGATGATGGCCCCTTTTTTCCTATGGCTTCTAGTGTTCGAAAGCGTGTCTAAAAGAATTCTCGTAGCATCGTCCATGATGGTACCTCAGTGCTCTTACTATTACCTTGTTCCCATAGCTGGAGCGTTTAGGTCGGTAGCTTTTGTCCTATTATGTAGACTATCATCGCATCCCACTTGTCCACTGCCACTCCGAGGTTGTTTAGCGCTTTTAGACATTCCGTCGTTACGTCCATCAAACTCCCGATTCCTTGTGCCGATTCAGAAGATACGGAAGATTGATTAAGTAGGAGTTTCAGTTGTGCGTTGACTAGCACTCTCTTGTTGTTATATCTATCTTTTATGAGATCCCAAGCTGGAGTGTAGTTATCATTAGTTACTTGTACCTGTCGCAAAAGACCTTCGGGTTCTCCACTTATATGTAACTTCAAGTATTGAAGTTTCTGTGCGTCAGATAGATTATGGTTCTCATGAATCAAGCTTGTATAAAGATCATGGAAAGTTGTCCATTTCGATAATCTCCAGAGAATTTTTCCAATGAGATTCGTGGAAGCTTGATAAGATGTTCCTTACTTGACATGGCTATCTCCCTTTCCTGTACTCTGGGAGACTGACTGCCTGCTGCTATTGGTGGATTCTCGGTATCATAACGAGATTCTATTGCTGCTTAGTGTGTATAGAAGAATGACTCCATTGCTTCATATAGTTCTTCCTGGAAATATTTGTGGTTCAATATTTCCGAATCGACAGGTTCGTCGTTTTTTGCCACGAGAATCTGGGTATGTGCTCGCTTTATTTCGCTGAATTGCTCTTGAAAATCCTGCAGTCGTTTTTTGTAATATGGTTCCGTTCGCCTTGCGGAGCCATCCTTTTTGTAATTCTTGATGAAATTTTCCAAGAGATCCTTTCGTGCTATTTGCAATTTGATTTCAGCCTCCATCTTTTAATTTGATGTCACTGGTTAAATGTCTAAGTACACTGTGACCACTGCATATTTTTATACACTTATCCGGCTCGAAGGACCAAAATGTGCCGGGGTCACTTTAATATACATAAATAATTTTGTCCAGTTTAAAAACACCAAACTTTCTATGACTACAAGTTTATTTCTACATGAAACTATTTCAATTATAAAATTCACTATATCAATTGTCAAATTTCTCAATAACATACTATAAAGTTTAGTTCAGGTAAAATAATAATAATTCAAATTTGTTTATAATTCACTTAATTAAATTAATTCATTACTACACTTAAAATTAATATTAATATTCAATTTATGGAAAAATTGCTTTATTATGATTGATTTGGTTAGACTTGATTTCCAGCAATATTGCCGTTGCTGGATCTACTGTTGAAGGTTCGCTTCGTTGCTGGATCTACTGTTGAAGGTTCGCTTCGCTGCTGTATCTACTGTGGAAGATTCGTTGAGCTGCCGAGACTGGATGCTGCTGGAGCTACTGTTGTAGGTTCGTTTTAGCTGCTCGTACTAGATGCTGCCTCTAAGTACGCCAATATTGGGAGGGCTGAAATTCAATGTTAGTTTTGAAACTTGTATTAGATGCTGCCTCGATACGACCAGCAAAGGAGGGTTGAAGTCTCGATACGACGTTCAACTTAGATTTGGGAATTTGGGTTAATTCGCCTTGCTTAGGAAAGCTGTTTCGACACAACTAGCTTTCGGGTGTTGAAGTTTCATCACTTCATTCAACACCGAGATCGCCTTTTGGTTCCTTCAGACTCGGTTCGTCATAAAAGATCAAAGTGATCAGAAATTTTCGATCGACTGGCTGCGCTATATATTTCGTTACTGACAATGGCAATTTTTTGGAAGGCAATGTGGGGGGGGGGGGGGCCATTGGAATTGGAATTGGCTTCAATTATTGTGTGTGTGTCCCTTGTTGTTATGTATATAAGCTTTTTGATACATAGCAGCTGATTTATGTATTTTGTTGTGACATTTGGTTGGTGTATAGCATGGATGAGGTAAGTTTTTATTTTATTTTATAAATTATTTTAATATTTACATTTCTTGTTCATGTTTTTTATATTGTACTGGAGCCAAACATGCAGGGATGGAGTCTGCGCTGAGAGTTGTCAGATAAGTAGTTTTCCCTAATAGAATATTTTCTTGGTGGTAAATTTGTTTGTTTTCAGGTTAGTCTGCAAGACGGCTATGGCAGTTTTTGAAAATTGATCTTCAGAATTTTCAAGGTAAGTATATATATTGACCGTATGTTATTTATGATATAATATAAATATTTATATTTTCAGGGTCTAATTTAGGATTGAACAAAGGGGATTTGCAAAATTTAAATCAATTGAAGATTCCCAGATGGATTCGTTACAGTCCAAGTGCGCAACTCCAATTGCAAAGCGTATGCGGCAGTTGTTAACCTTCGCGTTGAAGTTAACAATCAAACATTTAGCGCGTTGTTAACTTCCAAGACCAAGGTAGCTCCAGTCAAACCGACAACGATACACGATTAGAGCTAAATGCAGCGTTAATATTGGCACGACTTATTAAAACTATCAGAAAAGAGATGGAATTTGAAAACGTGCAAGCAATTGCCTGGACAGACTCCACAATAGTTTTACAATGGATTAAGGAGCATCCATCGCGTTGGAAAACGTATGTCGCCAACAGAGTAGAGCAAGCAGATATTGCCTCAAGAGGATCCACAGTCCTAAATCTTCAATCAAATACTCTGTGGTGGAAGGGCCCGGACTGGCTAAGTTGTCCTAAAGACAAGTGGACAAGGTTTGAAAAAACCTCCAATAACACAGATTTAGAAGCTAAGAAACCAATATGTCTCACAATCAACACTGCGATAGATGACGACATATTGCTAAGGTATTCGTCCTTTACGCGACTAATAACAGTCCTCGCCACGATACTTCGATTTGTTAAAAGGTGTCGAAGAATATCTGTACAGCAGTTCAAGTTTCTATCGACCAACGATTGGACCCAAGCTGAAGGTATAGTGTTTCGCTTAGTACAACAAAGGGTTTTCAAGGAAAAATATAGTAATCTAGCGAATAACGTTCCATTACATAGCAAGAGCAAGCTCCACCAACTCAATCCGTTCATAGACGAGCATGGGATAATCAGAATTGGAGGCCGCTTACAAAATGCCAACATCACATTTAACGCCAGGCATCCTCTCATATTGCCAAAGGATCATCACGTAACTCGCCTACTCATTGATAAAATTCACAAGGAAACAATGCATGGAGGGTGTTCCTTAGTATTAGCTACAAGTCGTCAAACATTTTGGATATTAGATGCTAGGCGCGTCATAACAAGCCAAATTCATAGATGCCTCATATGTGCACGTCATCGAAAAGAAAAAATCACCCAGTTAATGGGCAACTTACCTCATGCACGAGTAAATATAAGCAGACCCTTCAGTAGAGTGGGTATCGATTATGCCGGGCCAATCACAATAAAAACATCAAATTGTCGAAAGGCAAAACAACTCAAGTCATATTTTTGCATATTTGTATGCATAGCTACAAGAGCAGTTCACATTGAACCAGTGTCGTCATTGGCATCAGAGGCCTTGCTCGCTGCGTTAAAACGATTTGTTTCACGAAGAGGACTATGTACTGATATATTTTCAGATTGTGGGACGAATTTCTTTGGAGGTAAAACTCAACTCGAAAAAGACCTACGAAAGGCTATTGCAAAATCAACACCAATAGCCGCAGAAACCAAGGCCTAAGCCAAGTTACCAATAACAATGGTGAGCTTTTCGTTGACTTTTGTAGTTCCCACCAACTCATGGTAGGTGGAACTTACTTTTGTCACAAGAAGATACACAAAGAGACCTGGGTATCGCCCGATGGTAGAACGAGAAATCAGATAGATCACGTGGCCGTTAGCCGCAGATGGAGAACTATTCTTGAGGATGTCAGGAGTTTCAGGGGAGCGGATACTGGAAGCGACCACCATTTGGTTGTAGCAACTATTCGCCTTAAAATCGCCGCAATCAGAAACGTGCAACATGATGCTATAACCCGTAGACGGTTTAACGTAGACCTTCTGCGGGAGAGCGTTAAAAAGCGGGAATTCGCTGGAAACTTTTTAGAATTATTAAACCAGCAAACCGTTTCTGACGACACAAATATTGAGGAATTGTGGAGTACGACAAAGGGCGCGATATTGACGGCTGCGGAAACAAGCATCGGTTATGTCCAAAGAAACCAGCAACACTGGATCTCGGACACAACCTGGCAAAAAATAGAACGCAGAAGGGCCCTCAAAAATAGCGTAAACTCCACAAACGACCCGGAAAGACGTCACCAATTAGAACGGGAATACTCCCAATTACACCGGGAGGTTAAGAGAAGTGTCCGGCGCGATAAAAGGCAGCAGATAAACGAGCTCGCAGAAAAAGCGGAAAACGCGGCAAACACAGGCAACAGTAAGGTGCTGTACCAAATCACTAAACAGCTCTCGGGAAAGCACTCTACTAAAAAGCATGCCGTTAAGAGTGCGGATGGAAGGCTGCTGTGCAGCGACGAAGAGCAACTCCAAAGATGGAGAGATTACTTCTTCGCCGCCCTGAATGGTACACTTACACAGGAACCTCAGGAAAACAGCAACAATGCACAGCCAATAAGAATCACCACCCGGGCCCCATCCAAGACGGAAATAGTAACCGCAATTCATGCGATGGCCAATGGTAAAGCAGCTGGGAAAGATGGCATCCCGCCAGAATTGTTGAAAGCCGACTCAAGCCTCATAGCAGATGCGCTTCAGCCAATCCTAGAAATAGCATGGAACACCTGTACCTTTCCGGAGGATTGGACGGAAGGTATCATAGTCAAAATACCAAAAAAGGGGGACCTAACAATATGCGACAACTGGAGAGGCATCTGTTTACTATCTACAGTGGGCAAAATTTTGTCCCATATATTACTATCTAGGATAAGTGAGGGAGTTGACCGAACGCTTAGGAGGCAGCAGGCCGGATTCAGGAAGGGCCGCTCCTGTATTGATCATATTAACACCTTGAGAATAATAGTGGAGCAGTCTACTGAATTCCGATCCCCCCTTTACCTTGCTTTCGTAGATTATGAGAAAGCGTTCGACTCGGTCAATAGGAGCTTTATATGGCAGGCACTACGGCGACGGGGACTGCCTGATAAAATAATAGAATTGATAAAAGCCCTATATAACAATTCCAAATGCAGAGTTCTCCATAATGGAAAATTATCCGACAGCTTTGAGGTGAGCTCAGGAGTACGACAAGGATGCCTACTTTCGCCTTTACTATTTCTTATAGTAATAAATGACATCCTTGTCGGCGCTCTAGATAATCGAACAGGCGGCATACAATGGGGTTTGGTAGACCGCCTTAAGGACCTCGACTACGCCGATGATATCTGTTTGCTGGCCCACAGACACCAGGACCTCAAAAACATGTTGAACAATTTGGCAACAGAAAGTAGTCCAGCAGGCTTAAGGCTAAATCCGACTAAAACTAAAGAAATGCGGATAAATGCAAACACCATTGAACGGACAGCGCTGAATAACCGTGACGTGGAACTGGTAAATAAATTCTGCTACCTCGGTAGTGTTATTACCGAAAATGGTGGGGCAGAAGAAGACGTAAGTTCCAGAATAAACAAAGCACGAGGCGCATATGCATTCCTGTCCCGCATATGGAGATCAACGGAGATCTCAACTAACACCAAATTGCGGCTGTTCAACTCCAACGTTAAGGCAGTTCTTTTGTACGGTTGCGAAACATGGAAAGTCACCCAATTCATCACAGGGCGCCTACAAGTCTTCATCAACAGATGCCTTCGTCGTATCCTAAAAATCCGCTGGCAAGATAGAATTTCAAACGAAGAACTTTGGCGCCGTGCCGGCCAAGAAAGGATAGACGACCAAATCAGGCGAAGGAAATGGAATTGGGTTGGCCACACCTTGCGACGCGAAAACGAAAACCTAGCCAAACAGGCCCTTGACTGGAATCCGCAAGGTTCCCGTCGAGTAGGCAGACCTAGAACAACGTGGAGGAGAACCCTACTAGAAGAAGCCGCAACAACTGGGAGATCCTGGTCGGAGCTGAGAGCTGTCGCGCAAAACAGAGTCCGCTGGAGGGCAACTGTTTCCGCCCTATGTCCCATGAGGGATTAAAGGAGTTTAAAGAAGAAAGAAGAAGAAGAAGAAAGCAATAAAGTGTCATTTTAATCCACCCGCGGCCCCGCACTTTGGCGGAATATGGGAGGCTGGAGTAAAGTCCATTAAATATCACCTAGGTAGAAGCTTAGGTAATGCCATTTGCACATTTGAAGAGTTGGCCCAAATTGAATGTTGTTTAAAATCTCGACCGTTATCATACATCAGCAACGATGCAAACGATATATTTAAATTAACACCATTACATTTCCTAATTGGAGAAGCTCTCAATGCAATTCCAGAACCAGATTTTACAGATGAAAAATTACCTCCTCTGCAAAGATGGAAACATCTCCAACAGCGAGTTGGGCAATTTTGGAAAAATTGGTCCAGGAATTACCTTCATCAGCTTCAAAATCGACCTAAATGGTTAACGCCAAAGAAAAACTTAAAGATAAGAGACATTGTTTTAATACTAAATGAAAATGCTCCTCCAACATATTGGCCACTGGGTAAAGTGGAACAAGTATACCCAGGTCAAGATGGACTCATTAGAGTAGTACAAGTAAGAACGCAAAACAGTACCTTCAAAAGAACAGTTTCAAAATTAAACCTATTGCCAGTAGAGTCCTCATCAGTATTAGAAGGGACAACAAACATGGTATAAGGTTACGCGTTACTCGTGAGCGTGTTCTGTCTTGTGTCGTCTTGTTTATGAAAAAAAAAACCTAATCTATCAGTTTAATTTCTAGGAATACTACGGACCAGATGGAGTTGTAGTGACCGCGTAAACTTAATTACCAGGTTTACGCAAAGTCACACAACAGCCTCCCACACAATAAACACGATCAGTCGGAACACTCCATCGATCACCGAACTTAAAGTTCAGTGATCTTACCGTTCTCCGTTCCGTTCCCCCATCGTGTTTGTCGACTAGCCATATCCGGCATCTCCGATTTACTACACTTCTCATACGATCGCCGTCCTACCCGGTCCAGTTTAGTGTGCCACCTTTTATTAAAACATTGTTCTAACAGTAGTTATATAGTGAATTCTGTAGTGTTACAAATATTATAAATAAATTATATCTTTTACTTTTGATTATAAAAGTGCGTATTAATATCTACACACGGAAAGACCTATAACTGGTGACCTCGAACGCGCAACACGCGGTTTCCATATTTTTTTTCCAACATTTCACGTGTTAAAATAATAACCCGAAAATTGGATGTTAATAAAAAACAAAAAGTGTAAAAACAACCAGTGAAGCGATTCTAAATATACGCATCATTTTTTTTTTCTCGTCCAAAGAAAACAGCAAAAGTTATCAGACGCATAATTTGGGGAAGTACAATTTTCAATATATAGAAATATTATCATTGATAACATACAGTTAAGCGTGCACGCCACAACCCAACAACAACTTAATTAGGACCTAAAATTATAACCACTGTAGATTTACATGCATAAAAATTTAATAATGTCATAAAAAACCAAAAATTGGTGACGATTTATATTTAAATAAAAATAAAAAGTACAGTATATAAATATATTTCTGAGGAAACAAAAGAAGCAGTGCATAAAGTATAAATTGAAGAAGATAATAATTTTGTATTTGATCTCAATTTTAATAATATTCATTTTATTTAATCTTTCTTGATCACATTATTAAAACTAAACAAAAACAAGAAACCCAACAACAAATACAGATGATATAAAACGTTATATAAATTGTTAATTTTGAATTTAAAAAAAAGTTTTCTTTATTATTACATCAAAATTAAAGTGCGATTGGATTTTGGTTCACATCAAAATACATATAAAAGAAGAAACAAAAGGGTTTGGATACCGATTCACACACAGGGAGCAGTGCGGAACACAAATAAAAGCAGCAGATAATTAAACAAATTAAATTTTTTTCGTTTCGTTTGAATATGTTTTCTTTTTAAATTTTTTTAGATTGTTCATTCAATTCGATTTTTTTTTCTGTTGCCTATTACACATAAATATTTTTTTCTCCTTCGATACATTAATATAAATTACTTCAAGCTCTATTTGCAGATTTTATAGTATAAACTTAACATTTATATCGATTCACACAATTTGCGATATTTAGCCGGGTTAATAATTACATTTTGAAATATTCGCTAATACATACATACTAAAGAATAATAAATTGAGTATATACATATACGTACACACATCTAATAGTCTAAATACATAAAGTTTCGTTTTTATTTTATTTTTTCGAATTCTAAAAGTAATGCCAAGGACCGAGAGTCAAGGACAAGACGTTCCCATGGAAGTGCGACAGGTAGAAGGACCAAAGCCCGGAACTTCGGGAGTCGATGCCATTTCGGTATCAAAATTGGACATCCCGAAGTTCTGGGTACACCAGCCCGCCTCCTGGTTTTACCAGGCTGAAATCATGTTTCAGCTGGCGGGCTGCCGGTCAGAAAAACTCAAAATCTACAATGTTATGGCCGCATTGCCGGAAGAGGCGGTAACGGCAATGCGGCTTAGCACCATAGATTTTGCCACCTCCTTATACGAGGAAATAAAAACGCAACTGCTCGAGAAGTACGGTACTTCGGAGAAGCGCCGTCTCGAGCAGTTGCTGTCAGTGCAAGAGCCAGGAGACCGGAAACCTTCCGAGTTTCTCCAGGCTCTGAAGGCACTAGCTGGCGGGTCATCGGCAGTCAACGATGACCTGATACGGAACCTGTGGGAGCGGAGGCTTCCACAGGCCATCCAAGTCACGTTGGCCACTGCTGCCGACCAAACACTGACCGGACTAGCGGCAACGGCGGACAAAGTATGGGAGGTGCTTCCACACGGAGGCGCCTCATACGCGTCCGCCGTCCGCGCAACTTCGGCCAACGCCGATCCAACATTGGTGTCGCTGCAAAGCGCCATCAATAAACTGACGGCCCGGCTAGACAATCTGGCCAGAAGCCCGCGTAATGCGAGAAGCCGAACACCTGCCAATCGGCAGGGCGGCCCTCGACAGCCCTCGGCCAATCGGCCACAAGGGGCCAATAAAGCCAGGGGTAGCTTGTGCTACTTTCACTACCGTTATGGTAGTGAAGCACGCCAGTGCAAGCCTCCCTGCAGTTTCGGTGGTGGTAAGGCCAAGTCGGCGAAGAAACCACCCACCCACCCTAAAAAAAAGTAAAGGGGCAGGGGGTCGACATGAGCGAGCATAAAACCGGCCGCTCATATCGTTTATTCGTCAGAGACACCAACAATCGGATGGACTTTCTGATTGATTCGGGCTCTGACGTTTCAATTGTTCCCGCCAAGGCGTTCCCGGCCCATAACGGTAGCCCGAACGTCCTTCTGTACGCGGCCAACGGATCACTGATCCGAACTTTCGGCACAAAGTTGCTTGAACTCGAACTCGGCTTACGCCGACGATACGTTTACAACTTTATTATAGCCGACACCACTAAAGCCATTATCGGGGCGGACTTCTTAACGAAGTTCAAATTGTCCGTCGATTTTGAATATCGGCATTTAGTCGACAAGCGCACGAAGTTTCGAATTAACGTGTGCGCTACCGTCGACTACAACCCCGAAACATTTCCATGCCGAGTTATTGGCATATACAAAGAGCTATTAACGAAGTACGCTTCGTTAACAAAACCGCCCAATTTTAACCTTCCGGTTAAACACAATGTGCAACACCACATTGTAACAAAAGGGCAATTACCATTTGTCACCGCTCGGCGACTCCATCCGGAGAAACTGAAGGTGGCAAAGTTAGAATTTGACCACATGGTCCAATTGGGGATTTGTCGACCTTCGTCGTCCCCCGCAGCATCTCCGCTTCATCTGGTCCCTAAACGGGACTCACATGACTGGAAGCCATGCGGCGACTACCGTCGCCTTAACGGTGTCACTGTGCCGGATAGATATCCCATCCCCCACATACAGAACTTCTCCGTGAATCTTCACGGCTGCACAATTTTTTCAAAGGTTGATTTGGTACGTGCATAACATCACATACCAATCGCCCCAGAAGACGTGCATAAGACTGCACTCATTACGCCATTCGGCCTATATGAGTTTCGGAATTCCCGCCATTCGGCTTACGAAATGCAGCACAACCTTCGACAAACCTCTCGACTTCGTTTATGTATACTTAGACGATATACTTATCGCCAGTAAATCCGAGGATGAGCATATCATTCACCTCGAAGAGCTCTTTAAACGCCTCGATAGCTTCGGTTTAACCATTAAGCTAGAGAAATGCGTTTTTGGTGCAACAGAGATTAAGTTTCTAAGCCACCGCATCACAAAGGATGGAATACTTCCATCCTCCGATCGGGTTCAGGCTATCGTTGATCTCGCACCTCCAACTTCTGTCAAATCGATCCAGAAGTTTTTGGGAATGGTGAATTTCTATCACCGATTTATCCCAAAATTGGCTGAACAGTTGGTGCCTATAAACGAGCATTTGAGAGACCTTCTCAACCGCTCACGTGCCAATAAAGTTTTTGACTGGCCAGCAGAATGTCAGGCGGCATTCCTCAAGGTGAAAACCTCGATGGCTGAAGCAACTCTGCTGAACCATCCAATCGAGGATGCAAAATACAGTCTTACGACTGACGCCTCTGATTATGCAATCGGAGGCGTTTTGGAACAATTCAACGGTCATCGGTGGCAACCACTAGCTTTTTATTCCAAAAAGCTGTCACCAACAGAACGGAAGTACTCTGCATTCGATCGCGAACTCCTCGCAATCTATGCAGCGATCAAACACTTCCACTATTTCGTTGAAGGACGCAATTTCGTGGTCTATACTGATCACAAACCACTGGTTCGCGCCCTTCACACAAAGACCGAACGATCCCCTCGTCAGACCAGACATTTGGGTCTAATCTCTCAGTTTACCACAGACATCAGACATGTGTCTGGTAAACAAAACGTTGTCGCCGACTACTTGTCGCGCTCACTAGCAACCGACAACGTCGACTCGGTCACCTTCGACCTGCCTACACTGGCTCAGGCTCAACAAGGTGACGCAGAGTTGAAGTCTCTACAAGAGCACCCCAGCAACGGCTCACGGGTAAAACTAGTTCTCACGCCAATACCATTTACCGCCCATCAAGTGCGGTGCGAAACTAGTACAGGCATTCCTAGACCTTACATACCCACTTCCTTACGCAGACTAGCGTTCAACTCCGAACATAGTCTCACTCATCCTGGTATTCGCGCTACAAGACGAGCCGTTACCAAGAAATACTTCTGGCCATCGATCAATAAAGACTGCAATGAGTGGTCTCGATTATGCCTAGGTTGCCAAAAGTCCAAAGTTGCAAGGCATACCAAATCTCCATTGGAAGCTTTCAAACTTCCAAATAATAGATTTTACCATATCCATATGGATATAGTGGGACCCCTACCCCCATCTCGTGGATACTCTTATATCTTAACGATAGTCGATAGATTCACGCGATGGCCTGAAGCATACCCAATTCGGGATATCTCCGCTTCAACAGTGGCAAAGAAATTCGTCACTGAATTTGTCCCACGATTCGGCGTACCTCTCGAGATCACAACCGATCAAGGTACGCAGTTCGAATCGAAACTGTTCAATGAAGTTGCTAAATTACTCGGCACTCATCGAATCCGGACCACCGCCTACCACCCACAAGCAAACGGGATGGTTGAACGGTTCCACAGGCAAGTAAAAGCAGCCTTAATGGCAAGGGACAACACTACTCATTGGAGTGAAGACTTGCCCTTTGTCATGTTAGGCATACGCACGGCAGTTAAGACCGACTTACAATGCTCGCCAGCCGAGCTCGTATATGGTCAGAATCTGAGACTTCCTAATTCGATTTCTATCACAACCGATGAAAATCCGATTGAAGAATCAGAATTCCTCTCTCGCCTTCGTTCTCATATGCAGAACATTAAGGCAATACATCCTCGGCAACCCGTCCAAAAGGATGTCTATGTGCCAGAAGCCCTGGAGAACGCCGACTACGTTTTCATACGAGTCGACAGAGTTCGAAAACCTTTCGAACCTCCATACGAAGGCCCATATGAAGTAATCAAACGATTACGAAAACACTTCGTTGTCAAATTGAACGGCACAACCAAGTCAATATCCATTGACAGGCTAAAACCAGCCTTCGGCTGTGACCGCGACAACGAAGCTAAGCCGTCTAAAGCGGTAACATTTCGTTAACGCTACGCTGGGGGGAGGAGTATGTAGTGACCGCGTAAACTTAATTACCAGGTTTACGCAAAGTCACACAACAGCCTCCCACACAATAAACACGATCAGTCGGAACACTCCATCGATCACCGAACTTAAAGTTCAGTGATCTTACCGTTCTCCGTTCCGTTCCCCCATCGTGTTTGTCGACTAGCCATATCCGGCATCTCCGATTTACTATACTTCTCATACGATCGCCGTCCTACCCGGTCCAGTTTAGTGTGCCACCTTTTATTAAAACATTGTTCTAACAGTAGTTATATAGTGAATTCTGTAGTGTTACAAATATTATAAATAAATTATATCTTTCACTTTTGATTATAAAAGTGCGTATTAATATCTACACACGGAAAGACCTATAGAGTGTTAACATTTCTAGAAAAAATTCATTTCTCGCCACCAGGAAGTCCTAATCCAAGAGCCTTCGAGACAAGTCCTGAGAAGGTTCCCAACGTTTCGGAAAGGGATAATGAACCATCAACGTGCAGGAATGTCACTGGAGGTTCCAGACCAACCATAACCACCCATACCCATCCTTGTTTAAAGGAGCCTGCCGTGATCAACGGAGCATGGAGAACGAATTTAAGGGTACTACGTCCAACTACCACCATCAAAGAGTTCTACATGAGGAGGGAGAACACTCTTTCAACGTACAAACAAAAGAAGGCGTCAGCATCTATCTAACAAGCGAGGTAAACAGGCGCATCAACCCGGAAGAAATAAAGAAACGGCGAAACCGCGCGAAGACCATCAACCTACCAGATCGGTATCAGGTGCGACTTCGCATTAAGGCAGATGATACAATGTTATTCTCCCATTACCACAAGAGAGGGCTTGTTAAGCGCCTTCAAAAACAAAATATCATGTTGAACAAGGATATTCAACGGGGGGCGGGGGGGGGGATGTTAAGCTCCACCGCAGACAATTTAACCTTAGAATTAAAAAACTTAACATTTAAATAAAATTTAAATAAAATAATTAAAATAAAAAAAAAATTATTTTTGAAAACATTTGTAAAGTTTAAATTTTTAACTTCCCAGTATAGGAAGTTATTGTAATCGGTCCGAAAATCGAAATCGAAAATTTCAACGTATTTTCATCTTTCAAGGTCCCAGGAGCATTTTAAGCAAAAAATTGGGAGGAAGTATGTGTGTGTGTGTGTGTATGTGCGTACGGATGTGGTCATTTTTTCCTGCACGATATCGCGCCAACCAAAACTGACATCGACTTCGTTGAGGTGTCGTTCGAAGCGTATCAACCGAAATATGATCTGAAAAGATTTTCATGAAATTCGGTCCAGCCGTTTTTTTGTTGAAGCGACGTAAGTGATTTTTGTACCTGCACGATATCGCCCGAACCACGACAGATATTGACTTACTTGAGGTGCCGTTCGAAGCGTATTAGCGACAATATAATCTGAAAAGATTTTTATAATATTCGGTCCAGCGGTTTTTTAATTTAAATGACTTAAGTGATTTTTGTACCTGCACGATATCCCGCGAACTATAAAAGATATCGACTTAATTGACGTGCCGTTCGAAGAGTATTAACCAAAATATGATCTGAAAAGATTTGCATAAAATTCGGTCGAGCCGTTTTTTTGTTTAAGCGATTTTTTGTTTAAGTGATTTTTGTACCTGCACGATATGGCCCGAGCCACAAAAGATATTGACTTACTTGAGGTGCCGTTCGAAGCGTATTAGCGACAATATAATCTGAAAAGATTTTTATAATATTCGGTCCAGCGGTTTTTTGGTTTAAATGACTTAAGTGATTTTTGTACCTGCACGATATCCCGCGAACTATAAAAGATATCGACTTAATTGACGTGCTGTTCGAAGAGTATTAACCAAAATATGATCTGAAAAGATTTTCATAAAATTCGGTCGAGTCGTTTTTTTGTTTAAGCGGCGTAAGTGATTTTTGTACCTGCACGATATGGCCCGAACCACAAAAGATATTGACTTACTTGAGGTGCCGTTCGAAGCGTATTAGCGACAATATAATCTGATAAGATTTTTATAATAATCCGTCCAGCGGTTTTTTGGTTTAAATGACTAAGCGATTTTTGTACCTGCACGATACCGCGCGAACTAAAAACTATATCGACTTCATTGAGGTGCCGAAAAACATTAACACATCAATTTTATATACATTTTCGTCATCCTAATCTTGTAAGTGCGCACATTTAGTTTGACATTTTAGCGAAAATATTGATAAACAATTGTGAAAAATTCTCGGTATTATACATATATTCTATATTGCCTATTGCTCATTTATTATTAAAATATCCAATCATAATATTCAACATCCATCATACTGGGAAGTTGATCGTGTGGACCGAACGGGTCGAACCCACATCCCTACTAGTTTTTGATGCAAATGATTCACATGCAACATTTGTCCACTGGATACTAAAACTCAATTATTGCTCAAGTTAAAACCAGACTTTGATTTGAGTCTGGGCAGTTTTTTTTATAACAGCCAAACTTTTGTAAGAAATAGACAAAGCCTCACAGCTATGCCAAACCAGGACATGGTGAGCAAATGCCATTTCGTTATTTCTTTGGGTGTGGGTATTTAACAAAATAAAATTAAAAACTAATGCAAATATTTGTTTTTTGTTTTGTTGTGTCAGCGCTACTACTACGACTACTACTACCACTACTACTGCAACTATAATTAATCTACGACGGAGAGAGGAAGAAGAAGAGAAGGGGATTATTAAGAAAAACGAGGGTGGACGGAGATCAACAAAATATCGTGAGGAGTTAGTTTGCCATCATCAAGACGAAGGACAATCACATTAATTGACATTAAATAAAGCATAAGTATCTTGTACATCAGTTTTTTTATAATATTTATCTTTGAAGAGGCCAATCAGGCCTCACACAATGTTATTATTTAATTAAAAAAAAAATTAAAAAAAAAGATAAAAATCCCTTTCCATTAATGGGTTATTCTAATAAATGCGGCTTCTGCCTAATTGAGTTACACTAATAAACAGAACTTTAAAAGCTTTATTTCAAACCTACTTTCTCCGTTGCAGCCGGCTTGAAACCGCGAATAGTTTTAAGTACATATTTTCGAATAAAAAATTTTTTTAAAGCTTCAGAATACTGTTTAAATCCATCGCGAGTGGAGGCAATTGTTTTTTTTTTTTGTTTCAGATATTTTAATGATGTATAAAAACAAAAATTTTTTTTATATAAAATATGTAACTTAAATTGAAATTGTCGTGTGCGAGAGAAAGATGACGGTGTATGAGACGTTCATGCTACATTATGATGTGAAAAAAGCAATTTTATTTTCGGTTTATTATAATCATCGGAAGAGAGGACATTTTTTTTGCCACCATTTTTTTATTACGCCGCCAAAAATAACCCTTTATACAAGTTTTGGTGAAAATTGATGACGTTTCAACTATATCCAGGGCAAAGAATTCAATAACTATCGTAAAAAATTAAAGATTATAAACAAATTCTCATAACTTTCGAAATCCTTAAGGGCCCACCGAGATTTTTCATCGAGGTGTTAGAGTGACTTCTCCCGAACATTTTGACACCAAAAACGTCCATTTTCGAGATGGGGTATTTGAGAAATTGAATTTTAAAGTTTTTTACTATTTTTTGACCTTTTGACCTTGAATTCGAAAATATATTTATGTTTTTCAGCAAATTTGTTTGTAAACAGCCCCTCTGACCTGAAAACATGTAAAATCTTTCAAAAACGTCGACCCCAACGAAAGATATAGAGCCAAAATCGAGAAAGAAAGTCAAAATTCATAAAAATCCCTAAAAACGCATTTAATTTTTATTGTCAATATATTGTCGAAAAAATTCTAAAAAAAATTTTTTTGTAGCCTTAAATAGTTGCCCAAAGTCCCTGAAAAATTTCAGCCAAAACGGAGGGGGGTCGAAAAATTTTGTCCGATTTGACGTGGAATGTCCCATATATTGGGTACCCTTCGAGTATATGTTAAAATGTTATGCACTTGACTTTGCTGCAAGTAAAACAACCTGCTGACTCAATCAATTTACTTAGTTTCCGATTTTGTTTTTTCTTATACTTGATTTCGCGGGCTCTTTGCATTTGTGATCCCATCATGCGCAACTGGGGGTGTGTTTCTGACTTTTCTTTAACTGTGTTCCTGTTACTTTGCCTTTAGCTGGTACATCCCGTAATTATTTTGGTTTTGATGCTTTTGTTTGTTCACGCATAATATTTTTTATTAAAAATAATATTATCAATTGCTGTTAATAATAAAAAATATAGGATGGCTGGTTTTAATATTTCTGCTACACTACTAAGTCATATTCCTATTCTATCCTATTCTTTTATAATTATATAAATTAGCAAAGACAATAGACTGACCAACAGCAAAAGCAGTTTGTTTTTTGGAGTATTATTAACTTCCCAGTATAGGAAGTTATTGTAATCGGTCGAAAATCGAAATCGAAAATTTCAACGTATTTTCATCTTTCAAGGTCCCAGGAGCATTTAAAGCAAAAAATTGGGAGGAAGTATGTGTGTGTGTGTGTGTGTATGTGCGTACGGATGTGGTCATTTTTTCCTGCACGATATCGCGCGAACCAAAACTGATATCGACTTCGTTGAGGTGTCGTTCGAAGCGTATTAACCGAAATATGATCTGAAAAGATTTTCATGAGATTTGGTTGAGCCGTTTTTTTGTTTAAGCGACGTAAGTGATTTTTGTACCTGCACGATATCGCCCGAACCACGAAAGATATTGACTTACTTGAGGTGCCGTTCGAAGCGTATTAGCGACAATATAATCTGAAAAGATTTTTATAATATTCGGTCGAGCGGTCTTTTGGTTTAAATGACTTAAGTGATTTTTGTACCTGCACGATATCGCGCGAACTATAAAAGATATCGACTTAGTTGACGTGCCGTTCGAAGAGTATTAACCAAAATATGATCTGAAAAGATTTTCATAAAATTCGGTCTAGCCGTTTTATTGTTTAAGCGGCGTAAGTGATTTTTGTACCTGCACGATATGGCCCGAACCACAAAAGATATTGACTTACTTGCCGTTCGAAGCGTATTAGCGACAATATAATCTGAAGATTTTTATAGTATTCGATCCAGCGGGTTTTTGGTTTAAATGGCTTGTGGTTTTTGTTCCTGCACGATACCGCGCGAACTAAAACCTATATCGACTTCATTGAGGTGCCGAAAAACATTAATACCTAATCTTGTAAGTGCACACATTTAGTTTGACATTTTAACGAAAATATTGATAAACAATAAATTGTGACAAATTCTCGGTATTATACATAATATTCTATATTGCCTATTGTTCATTTATTATTAAAATATCCAATCATACTATTCAACATCAATCATACTGGGAAGTTGATCGTGTGGACCAAAAGGGTCGAACCCACATCCCAACTAGTTTATTATTAATCACGATCTATGGTTACACTTAATTAAGAAATTCCATTCTTAAACGAAAAAATAATTCGATGTAAATTCCCAGTAGGAATTCTAGGAAGGCCTTACCGATGGAGCACTGAAATAAGTACTCATCTGGTAAGGGGTACCCCTTATTTTCTTGGTGCTAGATGAGCCCTTACAAACCCCATTACAAGAGAAGGCAGATGGTAAGGTGTAGTCCAGAATTATACCCAAACAAGTGAGAATCTGCCCGATGACTCAATGGAGCTTTCCTGGAGCTTTCATAAACTTTATAGGAAGACAGAAAACAGGCAATTATATTCGTCGACATAAAATGCGACATTAGCATACTCAATAGCCCGGCTCTCATTCGATACGGAGGACAAGCAGCTTTGGAGAAATGGAGAATTTAGTTGGGGGACTGCTTAGGTAAAGCCACTCTCGGGGTTGAAAAAAAAAGGCATTTGTAAAAGATGAAGAAATAAAAGCATTTCGACACCGGATCACATATCCACAGGCGCCCATGAATATTTCGTTTTACAATATTCCATTTGCTGCCTTACTATACCCCTTACAGATGAGCAGTTCTATAAGTACTCTAAGGTAAGTACTAAAGTAAGGCCTTACCCCCTATGACATCGTGAGTAAAAATAAGCACTTCTGTAAAAGGGAGTGGTAAGGCCTACCCCTTACCAGTAAGTGCTGATTTCATTACTTCTGTAAGCTTACCGGTCCTACTGGGTTGTTTCTAGCTAACAGATACGCATGTGCACAAGATTTTAATATGTATACTTAAAACGCCCTTCTCGAGTATTATGTAAAAACCCATAAATTATAAATCCAATTGGTGTCTTGTGGCTAGGCACCCAGTAGGACCGGTAAGCTTACAGAAGTACTGAAATCAGCACTTACTGGTGAGGGGTAGGCCTTACCACTTCCTTTCACAGAAGTGCTTACTTTTACACACGATGTCATAGGGGGTAAGGCCTTACTTTAGTACTTACCTTAGAGTACTTATAGAACTGCTCATCTGTAAGGGGTATAGTAAGGCAGCAAATGGAACATTGCAAAAAGAGATATTTCATGGGCGCCTGTGGATATGTGATCCGGTGTCGAAATGCTTTTATTTTTTTCATCTTTTACAAATGCCTTTTTTTTCAAGCCCGAGAGTGGCTTTACCTAAGCAGTCCCCCAACTAAATTCTCCACTTCTCCGAAGCTGCTTGTCCTCCGTATCAAATGAGAGCCGGGCTATTGAGGATGCTAATGTCGCATTTTATGTCGACGAATATAATTGCCCGTTTTCTTTTTTTCTATAAAATTGATGAAAGCTCCAGGAAAGCTCCCTTGAGTCATCGGGCAGATTCTCGCTTGTTTGGGTATAATTCTGCACTACACCTTACCATCTGCCTTCTCCTGTAATGGGGTTTGTAAGGGATCATCTAGCACCAAGAAAATAAGGGGTACCCCTTACCAGATGAGTACTTATTTCAGTGCTCCATCGGTAAGGCCTTCCTAGAATTCCTACTGGGCAGGAGCTTCCTATACAAAAGCAGCAAGTTGTCTACTGACATGAAGGAAAAGCTTTTTCAAAAGTTATGCACTCTAGCAGGTTTTGTTGCGAGTGAAAGAAGATATCTGACAAAATCCATTTGCTTGGCTGATTCTACCGAGAGTATTGTATAATTGTTTTTATTTTTGCACATTTCGCGGACTTTTGGAACTGCGATCAAAATTAACAATCGTGCTTCTGGCTTTTCTTCAAGTCTGTGTTCCTGTTACTTTGCTTTAAGATTCGCTTGATACATACAGCTATTCTGCTTTCAAATAAATAATTTGATTATTCTCAGGTAATATTTTGTTATTACAAATTATATATTATATTAATTATATGTTAATAATTAATATCCTTTCTTCGTATAATGAGAAGCAGATGCATGTCAATCAAAGTGACATAAAAAAGCCACCCGCGAGTGAACACCTGCGAACCAAACTAGATCACCTGCCAATTAAAGTAACACCGCCGAGGCCCCAGCCGAGGACCCCGCCGCAGACCCGCCGAGGCCGCCGCCCCCGCTGAGACCAAGCCACCGACCCTGACCCAGCATCACACACACACATTCACTTGCAATTTTTTCTCTCGTACATGACCATGTGACGTCACAAACCAATTGGCACAGCGAAGAAAATCCAAGATGGCGAAAAAGGTGAATCTAGGGGTTGTATGTAAAACCCCATGTTAAATTGTCCTAGAACCGGCATATCTATTCTACTGAAACTCGAGTATTTGGGCAGCAATAAGCTTTTCGAGAATCTAAGCTGGGACGGAAATCCCCGGGGGTGGTAGGGGATGGACATTTGGGAATAGGCGTGATTAAAGCAAGTTTCCATGACTATGAAAACTTAGAAACTATGAGGCATGTGTTCAAAATGTGGGTCAGATTCGTCAAGAGACAATGTATAAGCATATTTAGGAATCTAGGAGATATATTGTCACTACCAGTCGCTTGTGACCTAACTGTTTTTAGTGCAGAGATAACCTCAAGGTAATCAACACAGCGGAAGCAAAAGCCATCAGGAGATGAGTCAAGGAGACTATTAACCTCGGCAGTTGTATGGTTTCCAAGAAAATGTTGATCGAGGCTTTCTGGATAAAGGTTATGAGCCGCAGAGTTACTTTTAGAATGCAAGCCTAAGGACCGTAAGTTATTCCAGACAGTTTTAGCTGGAAGCGAAGGATCAAGCTTGCGAGCATAATAACTTCTCTTAGCCTCCTGGATTTTGGAAGTGACGATATTCCGGATACGTTTGAAAGAACGAATGGCAGTAGCACTTTTAACTTTTTTAGACCAGCGATAAAGAAATTCCCGTTCAACAATAAGCGATTTTATTTCCGTAGTAATAGTCTTAGATTTGGCGGTAAGAGTTTTGCACTTCAAAGGAACGAACTCATCGAATAAGCAGAGCAGTAGCCTATCAAATTCAGCAACTTTATCATCAACGTCAATCATGGTGAAAGTATTCCCCCATGCAAGGGAAGATCATCTGCGTACGAGTTCAACACGATCAACATTGGAGATATCACAATAAATCAGAGTTTTCACTTGAGAGGAATCAACAGAAAAGCTGTGGCACAAGAATAAAATATCGTGATCGTGGTTTAGAAAGGTGATAGGATTAATATCATTGGAAAGAAACACGTCGAGCAGTGAAGGTTCCCTGCAATTGAAGTATGTAGGGAGTACGTTAATAGCTTCCAAACTTAGGGAATTCATTGTGTGCACAAAAAAGGTTCGCAGGGAGGACTTCTTTAATAAATTCACGTTAAAGTCACCACCAACAAGGATGTTTTTGTAAACATGAGATAAGAGTAATCAAGGGTGTCACAAAGTTCTTTACATTATCAGGGGTAAAAAGGCCGGGGGAATAATATACACAAACAAGAAAAAGCTTGTCGGCAGTATTAGAGATATCAATGCAAATGAATTCGGTTCCCGTACCCTTAGAAAATTCAACGATTTTGCATTGGAGGTTTTCACGCACGTAGATAGCTACACCACCACCAATCCGTCTTGGGCGATCATTACGGAATAATTTAAAACCATTAATTGCAACCATAGAGGAAGAAATAGAGGGGTTAAGCCAACTTTCGGTGATAAGTACAACGTGCGTACCTGAGTTGATAAATTTTTAATTAATTCGCCAATTTTCGAACGAATGCTTCGTGAATTTAATAAGCAAGCGTTAAATCCGTGTTTGTTAGCACAAAAGATCTTGATCAACGTTCTCACCCAGTCCTCGCGACTTAGGGTAGTTGACATTAAAAGAAATCAGAAACGCGAGACAGCAAACACTTTCATGAAGCCAGAGACGACTAAGGAAAAGAAATGTTTTATAATTGTGTTAAAGCGCAAGTATATAGTGAGAAAAGACAGAGTAGAGAGAGAGGAAAAAAAATAAAAAATAAAATAAAACACAATACAAAATAAAATAGACAAAAAGAAAATAATTAAATATACAAAAAAAATAAATAAATAAATAAAATATGTAAAATGTAGAACAAATTAAATTAATGAGAAGAAAAAACCAAAATGATAAAAAGAAAAATTACATACATACACACAGCAAACCACAAAAAAATCAAACACTTGCTGCGCGAGGTTCCAGTGTCTCAATAGACGGACATACAATTTGCGAGACATCTCACACGACGACAAATGGATCATCCTTCTTTCTTTTAACCCGGACAAGGCCATCCTTGGTAGCGACGGAGGAAAGCAATCCAAGTTTACGCTGATTTAGCGCCTCCCGCAGTATTAAATTGTTGGCAGAATTGAGGCTCTCGTTAATGTAAACAGGAGAGTCCGCAGCAAATCCATCCAGCTCGCAGAGACAAAAAGTCGTTCTCTGTTTTTTTCCTAACGCTAGTAAAAACGCTTTTGCCTCACGCTGGCCAGAAAATTTAACGATAATCGGCCCACTCCTCTGACGAATCCCTGAAAGCAAACGAAAGGCCTCGGTGTAGTCTGATAGGCGGTGATTGATCAGTCTTGCAATGTTTGCGACGATCTTCGGTGGCGAGTCATCTGGCTTCGCTGGAATCCCACGGATTATGACATCACTAAGCCTTTGAGTCCGCCGTAAATTGTGTAGGTGACGTGCATTATCAGCCAGCTGTGTAGTGATGCATTGGGGGTCAGCGGCACAAACGGGTGCTGTTTGGGTATTGGTTTCCAGTGTCGAGACCCTTTCAAAGAGACGGCTGATCCTGTTATCAACCTCATGGACTCAAGTCGGTCAGTAAGTGACTTCTATTTATTATGGTCTTCATAATTTTGGAGAGAATACAAGTAATTGCTATTGGGCGGTAGTTAGCTTCACCTTTTTTCGGTATAGGCTGAACATGAGCCAGTTTCCTAGAGTCAGGATAAACTCAAACGATAGTTAATAAATAATAAATTCGAACGATAAGCAATCCCTCTCCTTTTGGCCTGGCTCGCGTGAGATTCGCACTATCCGTAGGCAGCGATCGCTGATGTACAGTCTAGAAAGACCATTCAACGGACTTCCGGCTCATCTTAGGAAAAAATCCACAGGCTTTCTTCAAATAAAATCGAGGCAATAGTGTAATACTGGTCCCAAATAAAGCACCTCCACCACTAAGTTTGTGAATCAGCAGAAGAGCCTGACACATTTAGCTATGAAGAATATACATACTTCTACCTGGAGGAATATGTGTATACCAACCTCATTCAGCGGAGGCATGCGGTAGAATTCCAAATCTAATTTCTCCGCGGCGCCTCTGTGTGTTTGTGTTAAGCCATACATAGTAATCATACAATTGCGCTACAGCCCAAATCAAGCCTTGACCTCCTCTAGGGCATTTTTGCAAGTTTGACGGTTCCCTGCAGCAGTTCTCCAGTCCCGAATGTTGAACATTGTCTCTGCGTCAGCTATCACAGAGTCTATCCATCTTCTCCTGGGTCTACCTACTGGTCTATTGCCTTGAATTTCTGCCACCATTAGCCACCATAGAATACGGTTATCGTCCATCCTGATTACGTGATCGGCTAGTCTTAGTCTGTTGAATTTTATAAACGTTGAGAGTTCTGGGTCGTCAAAAATCCATACAGCTTGTTGTTGTATCTCTTTCGCCATATTCCATCCTCTCTCGTTGGGCCTATTATAAATCTGAGAACTTTCCGCTCAAACCTGTTGACTCGTTCCTCTATGTCCTGGGTCATAGTCCAAGTCTCGCTGCCATTACACAGTACTGGTCGTATTACTGTTTTGTAGAGTGAAAGTTTCGTTTTTTGTACCCAAATATTGAGTGCAGGATTTGTTTTTGGGCGTAAAAAGCTCTATTAGCCAGTAGTTTTCGTCTAGTTATATCTTCTTTTTCTTCGTTTGTTTTTGTAATTGTAGACTCAAGGTAGACTGTTTTAGCGACTATTTCTATTTTGCGTTCTTCGATGGTTTTATTTCTTCTGATTCTAAACCATCCAGCTCTGGATTGTTGCATCTCCTTTGTTTTCTCTTCGTTGATGTTCAGCCCCACGTCCTTGGCCGCCTCTCTTAACTCGACATAGACTTCTTTTGCGGCCAAGAAGGACCTTCCGACGATGTTCACGCCATCCGCATATTCTAGTAGTTGTGCAGACTGCGTAGCTATGGACACACTTCTCTGTACTGAACTTTTTCTTATCACCCATTCTAGGGCCAGGTTCAAAAGCATGGGGACTAGTCCATCTCCTTGTCTAAGACCTTGTCGTACTTCGAACTCTTCTGTTACTGAATTTTGGATCCTTACTTTCGCCAGGGAGCTATTCGTTGCACATTTTATCAATCGTAGCAGCTTGGTGGGGAGTCCTAATTCCAGGATCCTGTACAGTCTCTCTCTGTTTATCGAGTCATATGCCTGTTGAAAGTCGAGAAATATCTGGTATATATCTATATTCCTTTTCAAGGTTTTCTTCAGAATTTGTTTTAAAGTCAGCAGCAGCTGGTCCGATGTTGACCTGTTTGTCCTAAAACCAGGTTGATATTCTCCTATAAGGCCATCCGCTATAGTTTCTAATTTTTGTTTCACAAGGATTGTGAAGGTTTTGTAGTTGGTACTGAGGAGTGAGATGCCTCTGTAGTTGTTGCAGGTTAGTTTATCTCCTTTCTTGTAAATTGGGCATATAATCACTTTCTTCCAATCATCTGGTATAACTTCTTCCTCCCAGATGTTGCTGTAATAGCATAATGGCGCGATAAAATATTGGGCGCCACTTATGCGAGGTATTACGCCCTTAGCCATAAGCCCGGAAAAGCATGACCAAGGAGCCAATACCATACATAAGAAATGAAACAAAATTTCGGAACTCCTACGCCGGCCACACGGAGTTATCTAGCTCGCCGGAGGGGTCGTGGGGTGTGTGGCCGGGGCTTACCGCGGTTGGTTCACCACTTACCTGTGACTAGGAAAAATCTTCTTCAATTCCCGTCGTCCCTCGGTCCTCGCCTGAACAGTGTCATGGCTATCTGTTTCCCTGACAGCTCATAGTATCAAAGACTATCAGCTTCAGGGAAAGTCACTATCTAGGACACCCTGAAAAAGAAATACCACCCACCCCAACCATTCCACAAAAAAAAATTTAATACACGGACATTATATTTATATTAAAATCAATTAACATTCCTGTTTATTACAGGTCATCAGCGCACAAGAATACAACAATTTACCAAAGATACTCAATATTCATTCACCATGCCATACTAATGGTATCAGATACAACAATAAAAAAAATTCTCAACTACACGAAACGGTAATCTATAATTAACTATAATTATACAATGCTGGGGACGAAAGATGTTGAAAAGAAAACGCGTCGTACGGGTACCCTTACGTCGTTTAGTTTTTTACAAATGATCTATTAAATCACGAAGTCATTTAAGAAAAATTAAATACCTGTAAAATAACAAGAATAAAAATATGTCAAAAAAAAAGAGAACATAAATGTAAATAGCAATATAAATACTATGAACTATGAGCAGATCAAAAGAAGTTAATCGTTTAAAGTCTTAAATTTAAGCATACATATTTATGATTGGTGGGGGAGTGTGTATGTTTGGATTTTTTCCTCTTATAAATCTGTGTGTTGCACCGCCAAAAAAACTGAAGTCAACCAAAATATGGGAAAATGCAGCCACAATTTTCCTCTTTATTAGGAATAAAGCCGTTCTTAACCACCAGTTGTCATCGATATTGCACGGTTGACGCGTTTCCTTCTTGTTACTTGAAAAAGGTTTATGCCTTCCAGGATGCTATGCCAAGGACGGAAAATTCAGACAAAACGGGGGCAAAACGCGTATCATCACCTTAATAACCAATAAAGACAGCTTCTTATAAATTTTTCTAGTACATACCAAAGTTTTCGGCAAGAATAAAATTATTTCCAAAAAAATATATATATAAGTTGGACGACCAGCCTCCACAAAATGACAGAGCTAGTACTCCCACAGGTTCTGGTCAGGTCCTCGGGTCGCCTTTATCCCCGATCAATAATCTACACCGCCTGTCACCTTCTTTTCCAGCAGGAACCGTCGAGCTAATGTCCCACCAACTGGCACCACCGCTTCCTTCTTCTTCTCACGTAGGTGTTTTCTAACTTCTTCGATGAGTTGGTTACTATACGATTAGATTCTTTCTACGTTTTTTTCTATTTACGTTTTTATCGCCATTACAATTACAGCACCATTTTTTTCTTGACTCGCATATCGACCCCTTCAAAACTTCTAAACCTTTATCAACTATACCGATTTTTTCCAAAACAAACTATCCGACCAACCTTCTATTCTATTCAATATTTTTTCCCAGACTGACTCTCAAATTTTTCTTTTCTATTTTTGTTTTATTTTCCCTCGCCTACTTTTTGGTTTCGAACAACTTCTGAATTTCATTCTCGACAGTGATTTTTAGTCAAGTAATTATTTAGAGATTTTTGAGCAAAACTGACCGTTACATACCCTCGGGTCCACAAAGCCGACTCGCGAGGCAGTGAGGAGCCGAAAAAAACGGTCACCGTAGGTCTAATATCTTTGGCGCCAATGTGGGACTCGACTCACGACCTGAGAATAGGATTCTCATGCTCTAGTGAGCTAGTCGGGCTACTACACAGGTAAGAGGAATAACTAGAAACGAGGTTAGAGGAGTGCTTACGTCAACTTTTGAAAAGGTGGAGCAGTCAGTAGATCACTCGGAAGAATATCTGGAAGTACCAGGATCCGCCTGAAGGCAATTCCATATTGTCCCCCTCCGTTTCCTGTAAACTTACAGACATTCTCGCCAGGACCGGTTTCCTCTCGTACCGTGGAGTCAATCTGACGCAATCCCACATTGCAGGTGACTCACCCCAGTAGGACAACAGGCAACTCATTCGCCGAGGTACACCCACAGCCTGACCAAAATTTATAACTAGTAGGGATGTGGGTTCGACCCGTTCGGTCCACACGATCAACTTCCCAGTATGATGGATGTTGAATATTATGATTGGATATTTTAATAATAAATGAGCAATAGGCAATATAGAATATATGTATAATACCGAGAATTTTTCACAATTGTTTATCAATATTTTCGCTAAAATGTCAAACTAAATGTGCGCACTTACAAGATTAGGATGACGAAAATGTATATAAAATTGATGTGTTAATGTTTTTCGGCACCTCAATGAAGTCGATATAGTTTTTAGTTCGCGCGGTATCGTGCAGGTACAAAAATCACTTAGTCATTTAAACCAAAAAACCGCTGGACGGATTATTATAAAAATCTTATCAGATTATATTGTCGCTAATACGCTTCGAACGGCACCTCAAGTAAGTCAATATCGTTTGTGGTTCGGGCCATATCGTGCAGGTACAAAAATCACTTACGCCGTTTAAACAAAAAAACCACTCGACCGAATTTTATGAAAATCTTTTCAGATCATATTTTGGTTAATACTCTTCCAACAGCACGTCAATTAAGTCGATATCTTTTATAGTTCGCGGGATATCGTGCAGGTACAAAAATCACTTAAGTCATTTAAACCAAAAAACCGCTGGACCGAATATTATAAAAATCTTTTCAGATTATATTGTCGCTAATATGCTTCGAACGGCACCTCAAGTAAGTCAATATCTTTTGTGGTTCGGGCCATATCGTGCAGGTACAAAAATCACTTAAACAAAAAATCGCTTAAACAAAAAAACGGCTCGACCGAATTTTATGCAAATCTTTTCAGATCATATTTTGGTTAATACTCTTCGAACAGCACGTCAATTAAGTCGATATCTTTTATAGTTCGCGGGATATCGTGCAGGTACAAAAATCACTTAAGTCATTTAAATTAAAAAACCGCTGGACCGAATATTATAAAAATCTTTTCAGATTATATTGTCGCTAATACGCTTCGAACGGCACCTCAAGTAAGTCAATATCTGTCGTGGTTCGGGCGATATCGTGCAGGTACAAAAATCACTTACGTCGCTTAAACAAAAAAACGGCTGGACCGAATTTCATGAAAATCTTTTCAGATCATATTTCGGTTGATACGCTTCGAACGACACCTCAACGAAGTCGATGTCAGTTTTGGTTGGCGCGATATCGTGCAGGAAAAAATGACCACATCCGTACGCACATACACACACACACACACACATACTTCCTCCCAATTTTTTCCTTAAAATGCTCCTGGGACCTTGAAAGATGAAAATACGTTGAAATTTTCGATTTCGATTTTCGGACCGATTACAATAACTTCCTATACTGGGAAGTTAAAAATGAAAAGGAAACCTTGAGGAAATCAACGACGTAGGTCTTTGGCGTGATATACCCCTATGCTCTTACCGCCCAAATCCTCCAGCTCGTACAAGCTAGTTCCAATTCTTTTACGTATCCGAGCTTTCAGGAAGCGGGGTGCCAACTTGGCACTGAAACGACCCGCTCGGTTACTCACCCAGAAAGTTCTCCGGTAAACCTCCTCTCCTGGACGAAAACTGCCCACACGACACCGCAAGTTGTATCGGGTTTTATGTCTGATGTGTGCGGCGGCTAAATTAACAGCAATCCGCTCACGGAGCATCTGCATTTTGTCCGTCAATGGTAGGAAAGCTATGTCACCCTCCTGGAAAACGTTCAGTTTCTTCAGGACTGGATATGCTGATCCGTGCAGGATCATGTGGCTACCAAACAGGGCCTGATATGGGGACATGCCGATCGCCTCGTGGTGGGTACTACGAAGAGCACATTCAATGGACGAAAGATGTCTATCCCACTCACGATGATCCTCCTTTAAGTATGCCCTAATGGCGGCTAGGATGGATCTATTCACCCGCTCGGAAGCGTTGGGGTGCGGCGAATATACAGCCGTGCGCACATGGTGCACGCCATAGTCGGTCAACAATTTAGCAAACTCTTTGGAGGTGAATTGCCGACCATTGTCGGAGAAGACCGTTTCAGGAACTCCAAAGGTATGGAAGATGGTTTGCTCTAGAAACTTGACGGACACCGCCGTGGTTTCAGCGGACACGGGGTGCAGGAAGACAAATTTGGTGAAAGCATCCAATACAACAAATACTGCCGTGTGGCCTTTCTTCGACATGGGATAAGGACCTAAGAAATCGACGTATAAAAATTGGAACGGCTTCGACGCATCCATGGGGTTTCCCATAGGTGGTCGAAGTACTGAACTGGGGGCCTTGGTGGTTTTGCAGACCTCACAGTTGGCGATGAATTCCCGTACCTGCTTAGCCATTCCTGGCCAAAAGTATTTGCATCGCAATCGGGCTAGGGTCTTCCCTACTCCACCATGCGAGGCTTGGGGAGGCGAATGAGATGATTCGACGAGCGACGCGGTCAATTCCATCGGAATCCACAACTTCCATGTCAGGTCGTCAGCAATCGGGTTTCCAGTACGTGGAGATGTACGCTTGAAAACGTACCCATCTTCAACTCGCAGGTCTGGTAGCTGCGGTGAGGCTTGCCTGAGGCTATCACCCAGACGAAGATACTCAGGGGACTTGAAAGACGGGGCATTTAAGTCCACGTCGAAACACAAGGACAAATCGTCAACGCAATCCATGCGTGACAAGGCATCGGGAACCACATTGTGGGTGCCTTTACGGTGTTCGATCGTAAAATCGAACCCCTGAAGCTTAAGACTCCACCGGGCTAAACGGCCGTTAAGCTCCTTCTGGCCCATGAGCCATTTTAGACTTGCATGGTCAGTAATGACCGTGAAAGTCTGTCCCTCAACATACGCTCTAAACTTCTTTATACTCAGCACGGCTGCGTAGCATTCGAGCTCAGTAATGGTGTAGTTCCGTTGTGCTCCGTTCCATTTCTTGGACATATAAGCAATAGGATGTTCTCCTCCATCCATGTCCTTTTGAAAAAGCACACTACCTACACCAGTCCTGCTGGCATCGCACTGAATATAGAAAGGCTTAGAAAAATCTAACCTGCCGACCGCAGGTGGGGACGCCTCCGGGGTGGACTGCTGATCCCTGCGTACGTTCATCGGAACCTCAGCAGGTTGCTGCTGGATTAGCAGGGTATCTAAAACTTGCCTCAACTGAGCAACTTGCTCCTCCAGCGAAGGAGTAGGGTTGGGGAAGGTTGGCGAGTCCCCCTGGCCGGCTTCGGTTCCATTAGGAAGATTGCCTCCACCAGAAGTGGTACCTGCCGTCTTTCCACTTCTGAGTTCCATAATCTAACCCCACGATATAATCACAACCCAATAAGAAAACTATACTCGAACTCGAGCAACAAGGAAGTACGCTAAAAATAGATAACGAAGGATATGAAAAAAATATTGACCACAGCAAGGTTAATCCCGAAAACAAACTCGCGGATATGCTCACGAACAGCTGATGCCCAAAATAAGTATATAACGAAACGAGAACAAATTCGGCTGCTCCCCAAAATGTAGTGATAGAAATCTCAGATAATGCCAAATACAAATTTTATGTAACCCTTTGTTTTGTTAATGACCAATAATTCTTAAAACTGTATATATATATATAAAAGAGTGTTGAGTATAATAAATTGATAGTATGTAAAGTAAGGTGAATTAGTGTTAGTATGCTTTGATTCAATCATAAGTTAGGAATGGTTGAGGCAGACAACAATTCCCCTCAGGACTCTCGCATGTCGATGTCCTCGATGTCAGTTGGTGAAAACTATGAAGCATAGTCATCACCAAGTGTCATCAACGTCGCCGACGCAGCTTCAGGTCCGCCCCGAAAGAAGGAGGGAAACAAAAATTCAAAATCGCATAGTCACGAAAGGGAAACTTCTTCGACAAAATAAAAAAAATTTTGGAGGTGAACCGCTGCCCAACCCAACTGAGCTACCTTTCGGAAAATCAATAAGGAGGGAGGAACAGACGGGAAAAAAATGGACGCAGGACATAAACAAAAAATAGAATTTAACAAGCTGGATGGACCATCAGAAGGGCAAGGGGCGCAGTGGCAGGCGGTAACACGCCTGATACCAAAGACGGTTAAGCCCTTGTACCAACTTCAACGTCCACCAGGAAAAATTAATCGAAGATCCTGTTCACGGACCGACGCAGTGGCAGGCGGTATCACGCCTGATACCAGAGTCGCCGCCCCTAGAAACAGGACAGGGATGAACCACTACTTCACCTGCACGCATAGCCAAGCGAACACCGCTTGTTAGCAAGCCGTGCAGGCCAGCATGGTTCGAAGCTACTCCAAAAAGAAGAAGTTACCGCAGAAGATAAAGGGTAGGCCTAAAAGCGAAAACAAAGAAAAATTCACATAGAATTTGGACAATGATGCTGAAAAAAAAATTCGAAAAATAGACAAGGACTAAGGCCTCGCGGTACTACCTTAGCCCACAGCGAGCGCTTGGTAAATGTGGTGAACCATAAACAAAAAAAAAATCAAATGTTGTCCGTGAAGGCACAAGTGGTACTAAACACCAAAATATTTAAACTTCAAGGTCCGTGTAGGACTATTAACGGGCTTTAAAAGCGACGTTGGGCGTCATTTATGTAATAGCATAATGGCGCGATAAAATATTGGGCGCCACTTATGCGAGGTATTAACCGCTTAGCCATAAGCCCGGAAAAGCATGACCAAGGAGTCAATACCATACATAAGAAATGAAAAGAAAATTCCGGAACTCCTACGCCGGCCACACGGAGTTATCTAGCTCGCCGGAGGGGTCGTGGGGTGTGTGGCCGGGCCTTACCGCGGTTGGTTCACCACTTACCTGTGCCTGGGCAATTTTGAATTCCACCTCCATCATTCTTCAGGCATAGCCTGAGCCGTGTCACTGTAGTTCGGTCCCTTGCCAGCTCATAGTATGGATAACCACCAGCTGACAAGGAAAGGCACTACTTAAGACCCCTGAAAAAAAACGACATCCGCCCCAACCTTTCCACAACAAAATTTAACACATGGCCATTCTATTATTTATAATCATTTAATAATCCGAGCAATCATCAAAACAAACCATACAAGGAATAATTGACAACGCAAATCTCACAAGACAATAATTAGAGGTCCTTGTCAGATATGATATCAAATTAAACGCTCAATTTCAACAAACTGAATATCTCATTATCATCGGTACATACGTCTGAACACTAAAGTAAAACTAGTAGGGATGTGGGTTCGACCCGTTCGGTCCACACGATCAACTTCCCAGTATGATGGATGTTGAATATTATGATTGGATATTTTAATAATAAATGAGCAATAGGCAATATAGAATATTATGTATAATACCGAGAATTTTTCACAATTGTTTATCAATATTTTCGCTAAAATGTCAAACTAAATGTGCGCACTTACAAGATTAGGATGACGAAAATGTATATAAAATTGATGTGTTAATGTTTTTCGGCACCTCAAGGAAGTCGATATAGCTTTTAGTTCGCGCGGTATCGTGCAGGTACAAAAATCACTTAGTCATTTAAACCAAAAAACACCTGGACGGATTATTATAAAAATCTTATCAGATTATATTGTCGCTAATACGCTTCGAACGGCACCTCAAGTAAGTCAATTAGAAATGTGTAACTCGCGAGCGAGTCATTCAAAGTGAGCGGCACAATGTGGTGTGCGCACTGAGCCACCTCACTTGAAAGGAAATGAACGACACACAGCACGCCAGCACACAGCACAGTTTTCACAATTTTTCGCTCTTCCCTTTCTCTCTATCTTTTATTTCAGCGTGCTGGTAATGCGCATTTCCTGAGCATGACACCATGAAGATTGTGAGCTAGGATATTTTATGTGCTCTGTGCTGTGCCTTGTGTCGAGCATTTCAACTATGCGCTGTGCGTCTTCGGGTTGATTATCGCCTTGTTGCGAATTGTGGAGAAAGGAGCTGTTTAGGAGATAGTGTGCTCTATATTCTGTGCACTGTGTTCATTCAGTTGCGGGTTTTTTTCGCATGCGACAAGAGATAAATAGAGTGTTTTTTTCTGATTCTAAGAAATCCATGAAATTGATTTTACGTCAATATTGATAATTGATTTACTTTTACACAACTGGAATTTTTTTATTTTTGTAAGTACAATCTCTTCGAATTATCGAGAAGTTTTTAAAATGTAGGCCCAATTGAAACAAAATAATAAGTGACCTTTTATGAATCGTTATTACTCATGTTTTTGTTATTTTTTAAATATGAATTGTGATTTTTGTTTATAATAAATAATTATAATATATAAATTTAAAGCTAATTTTCTTTAAAAATGTTATTTCTGAACGAATAAAATATGCTAACCCTGCTTCTGTAAAACTCCTTTTCTTTATGATTCTCATTATCCTCTCTGATTTTTAAACTAAATTTGCGCTGTAAGTATTTTGTGTTAGCTCACTGTGATGGCTCAGTGTGTTGACTCATTCAAGTGAGTGAGCGCGAGTGTGCTGGCTCAGCAAAAGGTGTCATTTTGCCCATGTCTAAAGTCAATATCTTTTGTGGTTCGGGCCATATCGTGCAGGTACAAAAATCACTTACGCCGCTTAAACAAAAAAACTACTCGACCGAATTTTATGAAAATCTTTTCAGATCATATTTTGGTTAATACTCTTCGAACAGCACGTCAATTAAGTCGATATCTTTTATAGTTCGCGGGATATCGTGCAGGTACAAAAATCACTTAAGTCATTTAAACCAAAAAACCGCTGGACCGAATATTATAAAAATCTTTTCAGATTATATTGTCGCTAATACGCTTCGAACGGCACCTCAAGTAAGTCAATATCTTTTGTGGTTCGGGCCATATCGTGCAGGTACAAAAATCACTTAAACAAAAAATCGCTTAAACAAAAAAACGGCTCGACCGAATTTTATGCAAATCTTTTCAGATCATATTTTGGTTAATACTCTTCGAACGGCACGTCAATTAAGTCGATATCTTTTATAGTTCGCGGGATATCGTGCAGGTACAAAAATCACTTAAGTCATTTAAATTAAAAAACCGCTGGACCGAATATTATAAAAATCTTTTCAGATTATATTGTCGCTAATACGCTTCGAACGGCACCTCAAGTAAGTCAATATCTGTCGTGGTTCGGGCGATATCGTGCAGGTACAAAAATCACTTACGTCGCTTAAACAAAAAAACGGCTGGACCGAATTTCATGAAAATCTTTTCAGATCATATTTCGGTTGATACGCTTCGAACGACACCTCAACGAAGTCGATGTCAGTTTTGGTTGGCGCGATATCGTGCAGGAAAAAATGACCACATCCGTACGCACATGCACACACACACACACACACACATACTTCCTCCCAATTTTTTGCTTAAAATGCTCCTGGGACCTTGAAAGATGAAAATACGTTGAAATTTTCGATTTCGATTTTCGGACCGATTACAATAACTTCCTATACTGGGAAGTTAAAAACGCGCAGTAATGGTACCAGTACTCCTCGCTTTTTACAACCAATATCACAAAAACACAAGTTTACTTACAGGGAGAACAATTGTCCAGAAAACAACAAAAAAAGATAGAAACAAAATATCACCAACAAGGAGCAAAATAAATTCATAAATAGTTATAAATAAGATTTTAAAGTTAATACTAACTACGATTAAAATGATTATTTTGGTAATAAATGTAATGAATTAAAGCAAGAAAATTATTTGTATATTTTATTATAGTGTATGTGGTGTGTTTTTTCTTGTTTCTTGCAGCGGAACTGCAACTTAGTTGTTTTTTTCGGCTTTGTCTACGAATTTACAGCAGTACGTCCAAAAAGATTTCTTCAACGCCCCTGCTTTGGAATCTTTGCGAAATTATATGCAGGTAAACTTCACCGACCAACAGAAAAACCTTTGGAGTCAAAACTTTCTTCAAAAAACTTCCTTTGTATTTTGCCACAACGTTCCTCAAGCACCACTTCCAGAGGCCGCAAAACACTCGAACACACACGCCTAGTGCGCATATGCGTTGACCAGAGGCGACAATGCACTTTGTATGTGCACTCGCAGGAGATCAACTTCACCTTAAATAAATCCTAACAAGCACCGCTTACCTCTACGAGCACCTTTACTAGATTCCTCCTCTAACTTTATCCGGACGTCAACAAATGGGTTGCACTTCTTTACTGTATGTGCACAGGAATGCACCGACCAAATTATTTCCCAGGCTGAATATAACTGCATCGGTTAACACATGGAACTGCACAGCCACACAAGTTAATAACTTTCTTCATTCAAGTTACTATTGCCTTCATTTTTCTTCATAACCACAACATGTAGATATCATTGCAGGATGTTAAATATTTTTGCACTTTTTTTTATACTTTTTTTTGGTAATTGAAAACTGGTGCTTTGGTTACGTCACTAGTCAATTCCTTCCAAAGTCCGCAACGGCAACCTCATTACATTCACTCGTCGTCTGGATGGTGAGTGGATTCTCCTTGAAGCAAATATTCCTTTTTGAAGGTGTTTTGCTGTATTGAGGTGACTTCCCTCAACACTTATCTCGATAAATATCTATAAATCGTTTTATTTGAATTTCTGGCTACATATATGCCACCACTATTAGATTGCAGCACTTTTGAACGATTCCAAGAAATCTAACCAACGAATTATCAGGATTTCACCAAAAAAATAAAAATAACTTCCTCTTCTTCCAAATATTTTTTTCTTCCCCCATTTTTTTCGACCACCTTCAATTCTTATTTTTTCCTCGCCTACCCCTCTCAAATTTTCCTTTTTTCTACCAAGTGATTTTGGACAAAATTTCCCATTACAAGGTGATTTCAAAATAAATTGCCCAACCAAACTAAATTTTCAACCGACCGTTACAGCATTGCGTGGACGTTAAGTCGTGCATTTTTGCAGACACGGATGGAGCGTTTATCTCGCCGACTATTTGGGGAGCGAGGCCGAAAAGATTCCAAAAATCCATCCCTAGGTACAGTCTCTGGCTTAGACTGGGCACCACATAGATGGTTATATCTCGCGTCCTTCCTCCAAAGGAGATTGGAACCCGAATATAACCGCACAGTCTCTGTGGAGCCCCGTCAGCAGTATGCACTACCGAGTGCAAAGCGTAGACTGTCACTTCGGGATGATTGGCTAGAAACGCTTCGGCAGCTCTTCCCAAACAGCTAACAGTGGCACCACTGTCCAACAAACCAACCACTTCCTCGTTACATAACATGACCTTAGTAAACAGCCGAGGATCTGACGAATCAGAGATGAAGGCAGAAACAATTTTCAGCACACATTGTCGCTTCTCCTTTGCTCGTACTCTAATTTGGGGAGGGGTGCGCTTGGAAGTTAGGGAGTCCACAAAAGGTGGCTCTGAGAAGATGCGCGAACGAATAGGCCACGAGTTTCAGACGGGCAGTCCATAAATGCATGACCCGGTTGCTGACAATTCCAACAACGTAAAGTTCGTGGATTCGTCTGGTTCTGACGCGGCGCCGTCATTTCGTCAACTTCGGGTGTTGGTAAGTCCGGGTGTAAATGTTCAGGCGGGTATGAAGATGGATATTCAACCTCGTGTACCTGCCGATCAGGCCTACGCTCTACGCGCTTCAGCTTCTGCCAGCGTTCGATTCGAACGCAAGTCTCACGCAACTGTTGCATGCTGGTGAAATTCTGTCCTATTATCGCCGAACCTAACGTGAAGTTTAAATTACGAATCACGATTCCTATAAAACCGTGTTCCGACATCGGCTTAGTCATTCGATTATGCAACGACAGCAGTTGAGCAAAAAAGTCATCAAAAGAAAGCGTGTGTTGTTTGGTATCCATCATATGGAGGATCAGTTCCTCATCGGATTCTCGCGTTCGGAAATAACTTATAAATTGAAGTTTAATAGTCGCCCAATCAGGATCTACGAATTTTCGTCGAAACTGGGACCAGTACCAATCGGTAGCTCGTCCCGACAACATCGAGGAGAAATGCCGGCAGACTTCAGATAGTTCGACCCCATCATCGCGAGCCTTCAGTTCCACCCGGAACAGAAATTCCTCCGCCGACAACAATCTGTCCTCGCCGGAGAACTTTAAATTCCAGAACGTAACTGGAGACTTGCGATGTTGGGTCCCTGATAACGAGGTTAGCCTGAGGTCCGCAGGTGGTGTCATAGCCGGTAAAGAAAATTGATCCCGAGTAACAGAGGTGCTGCTGCATTAAAAGCATGTCTAAAACTTGTCGTAACTGCACGACTTGCTCTTCAAGAGAAGGAGCTTGTTCATCGGTATTTCTTTCATTGCCATGAGCGTCACCGGATCCGCCCGGAAGATCACTACCGACAGGCGTTGGAGTAACTGTCTTACCATTACGAAGCTCCATATTGGTTACGATCAAACGAAAAGAAGAAACCACAATGCTATAAACCTTGTATCCCAATAAAGCTCAACTAAGTCAACCAAAAGGTGAGTAATGTAAGTGTACAATGATAAAGGTATAGTACTAGTAAATGTGTTGGTATGCTTTGCTTCAAATATAAGTTAGGAATGGTTGAGACAGACAACACTTCCCTGTTAAGCCCTTGTACCAACTTCAACGTCCACCAGGAAAAATTAATTGAGGATCCTGTTCACGGACCGACGCAGTGGCAGGCGATGTCACGCCTGATACCAGAGTCGCCGACCCTAGAAACAGGACAGGGATGAACCACTACTTCACCTGCACGCATAGCCAAGCGACCACCGCTTGTTAGCAAGCCGTGAAGATCAGCATAGTTCGAAGCTACTCCAAAAAGAAGAAGTTACCGCAGAAGATAAAGGGTAGGCCTAAAAGCGAAAACAAAGAAAAATTCACCTAGAATTTGGACAAAGATGCTGAAAAAAATTCGAAAAATAGACAAGGACTAAGGCCTCGCGGTACTACCTTAGCCCACAGCGAGCGCTTGGTAAAAGTGATGAACCATAAACAAAAAAAATCAAACATTGTCCGTGAAGGCCCAAGTGGTACTAAACACCAGAAAAATTTTAACTGCAAGGTCCGTGTAGGACTATTAACGGGCTTTAAAAGCCTCGTTGGGCGCCAATTATGTAATAGCATAATGGCGCGATAAAATATTGGGCGCCACTTATGCGAGGTATTACCCCCTTAGCCATAAGCCCGGAAAAGCATGACCAAGGAGCCAATACCATACATAAGAAATGAAACAAAATTTCGGATCTCCTACGCCGGCCACACGGAGTTATCTAGCTCGCCGGAGGGGTCGTGGGGTGTGTGGCCGGGGCTTACCGCGGTTGGTTCACCACTTACCTGTGACTAGGAAAAATCTTCTTCAATTCCCGTCGTCCCTCGGTCCTCGCCTGAACAGTGTCATGGCTATCTGTTTCCCTGACAGCTCATAGTATCAAAGACTATCAGCTTCAGGGAAAGTCACTATCTAGGACACCCTGAAAAAGAAATACCACCCACCCCAACCATTCCACAAAAAAAAAATTTAATACACGGACATTATATTTATATTAGAATCAATTAACATTCCTGTTTATTACAGGTCATCAGCGCACAAGAATACAACAATTTACCAAAGATACTCAATATTCATTCACCATGCCATACTAATGGTATCAGATACAACAATAAAAAAAATTCTCAACTACACGAAACGGTAATCTATAATTAACTATAATTATACAATGCTGGGGACGAAAGATGTTGAAAAGAAAACGCGTCGTACGGGTACCCTTACGTCGTTTAGTTTTTTACAAATGATCTATTAAATCACGAAGTCATTTAAGAAAAATTAAATACCTGTAAAATAACAAGAATAAAAATATGTCAAAAAAAAAAAGAGAACATAAATGTAAATAGCAATATAAATACTATGAACTATGAACAGATCAAAAGAAGTTAATCGTTTAAAGTCTTAAATTTAAGCATACATATTTATGATTGGTGGGGGAGTGTGTATGTTTGGATTTTTTCCTCTTATAAATCTGTGTGTTGCACCGCCAAAAAAACTGAAGTCAACCAAAATATAGGAAAATGCAGCCACAATTTTCCTCTTTATTAGGAATAAAGCCGTTCTTAACCACCAGTTGTCATCAATATTGCACGGTTGACGCGTTTTCTTCTTGTTACTTGAAAAAGGTTTATGCCTTCCAGGATGCTATGCCAAGGACGGAAAATTCAGACAAAACGGGGGCAAAACGCGTATCATCACCTTAATAACCAATAACGACAGCTTCTTATAAATTTTTCTAGTACATACCAAAGTTTTCGGCAAGAATAAAAATATTTCCAAAAAAATATATATATAAGTTGGACGACCAGCCTCCACAAAATGACAGAGCTAGTACTCCCACAGGTTCTGGTCAGGTCCTCGGGTCGCCTTTATCCCCGATCAATAATCTACACCGCCTGTCACCTTCTTTTCCAGCAGGAACCGTCGAGCTAATGTCCCACCAACTGGCACCACCGCTTCCTTCTTCTTCTCACGTAGGTGTTTTCTAACTTCTTCGATGAGTTGGTTACTATACGATTAGATTCTTTCTACGTTTTTTTCTATTTACGTTTTTATCGCCATTACAATTACAGCACCATTTTTTTCTTGACTCGCATATCGACCCCTTCAAAACTTCTAAACCTTTATCAACTATACCGATTTTTTCCAAAACAAACTATCCGACCAACCTTCTATTCTATTCAATATTTTTTCCCAGACTGACTCTCAAATTTTTCTTTTCTATTTTTGTTTTATTTTCCCTCGCCTACTTTTTGGTTTCGAACAACTTCTGAATTTCATTCTCGACAGTGATTTTTAGTCAAGTAATTATTTAGAGATTTTTGAGCAAAACTGACCGTTACATTGCATATGAGTTCGTGTAAGTTTCTTAAGAGTTGGGGTCCTTCTTCCGTTAGCAGCTCAGCTGCCATTCAATGCCTCGGGATTTGTTGCTTTTTTACTTTTCTCAGCTTCCCGTATCTCATCCAGTGCTGGTGATTCTATTGGAATACTATCTTGAGGGATTACCATTGTCTCCGCTTGTGGGTCTACGTTTATTCTTGGTATTGAGTTCAATAAGTTTTGAAAATATTGTCTAGATCTTTCCTTTATCCTATCAGGGTCTGTTAGTAGTTCCCACCTACGTCTCCGCAGTTCGATGCCACACATATAGTAGTCCGTATATTTAAATATTTTTCTCGTCACCGTTGTGCCAACGCGGATGTAAACTTTCTGTTTTATCTCATCTCGGGTGATGAAACATGGTGGTTTCAATTTGATCCTTCGACGATGAGGGTATCGGTTGAGTGGCGGCCTTCTGAGGAGGGTCGACCGTTTGGACCCTTCGAACACCATTTTCGTAAGATTTTCTTATTTGAATAAGAATTGGTCACTACAAGTAGACTGTCCTTTGTATGATATATACTGCACAACAATACCACAGACTATTCCAGCAAATTCGATCGTTAGAGCCCTAATTTAGTCCCTAAAGTAGACCGTAGACTTCTCCGTCATATAGAAACAAAAATAGTCCAGTCAATGTCAATGTGTGAAAAGATGAAGAAATCTTCTAAAATACACGTGTTTTGATAAGTGTAAAAAGGTATTTTTACCATAACTCGCTTAGTTTTTGAGCTATCAAGTTCCATAAAAAACCATATTGTAGGTTTTTTCAAGAACTATAAGGTAATGTAAATACATTTTTATAGAGCTCTTGTTTTTTAAAAGGTTGGAGCTCAAACAGCTTGAAAACGTTACTATTTGCGAACGAAGCAAACTTGAAATGGCCATATCTTACTCAATTTTTATCGTACAGAAAAAGTAAAAAATCCAAAAGTTTTAGAAATAAAACCCTATAATTTTTTTCACTCTACCAAATTTTGCGTATCTTTCATAGTTTTCGAGTTATTTTTAGAGAAAGACAATTTTTTGCAAACTAGAAAAAAGCTCCCTTCACTTCAAGCTCAAATTTTTCAAAATCTAAGCACTGGAAACCGGGGGGGGGGGGGAACGGCTAACAAAGACCTCGGAAAGTGGTGGCACCCGATTTGTCACTTCTGTCAAGACCCGAGAAAAGCCACTGCAGACGAACACCTAGCAGACCTGTTAGCAAGTCCTAATCCCACTTCCCCGCGGTGCCCCCTGGGGTACTAACGGGAGACGGGCGAATGGCGAGCTCTCTGTGCCACAAAACAGAGTTTTAAGTCGGTTGGCTGAGGGTTAGCAACCCGCTCGCATAAAAAACACCATTGCTACGAACCGGCAAACAATGCCTCGGAACCGGATGGACAACACGAGGACGACCTTTGCTTTTCGAACAAGGACACGAATCGGATCATGGAATGTGAGAACACTGCTGGCTGAGGGACGGCTGGATATGGTACGAGATGAATCCATATAAAATCAAGATCATGAGACTTAGCGAGACCAGATGGCCCGATGCGGAGGAACATATCTCCCCAAACGGTGAGTCCTTCTTATATTCTGGTAGAAACGAAACTGAAAGCCGTAGGAGTGGCGTTGGCGTAATACTCACCAAAGAAGCCAGGTCCAGCCTCATTAGCTGGTCACCAGTTTCTGAGAGGATTATTACCGTGCGTCTGCGTACCAGACTAAGAAGTACTACGGTAGTCCAATGCTATGCTCCAACAGAAGAGGCAGAAGATGACATCAAGGACGAGTTCTATATGCGACTGAATGAGGTTTTTCGCTCTATTCCAAGGGGAGACATCATTGTTTTAATGGGTGACTTAAACGCAAAGATCGGCCGTGACAACACCGGCCTTGAACATACAATTGGAAACCAAGGCCTAAGCCAAGTTACCAATAACAATGGTGAGCTTTTCGTTGACTTTTGTAGTTCCCACCAACTCATGGTAGGTGGAACTTACTTTTGTCACAAGAAGATACACAAAGTGACCTGGGTATCGCCCGATGGTGGAACGAGAAATCAGATAGATCACGTGGCCGTCAGCCGCAGATGGAGAACTATTCTTGAGGATGTCAAGAGTTTCAGGGGAGCGGATACTGGAAGCGACCACCATTTAGTTGTAGCAACTATTCGCCTTAAAATCGCCCCAATCAGAAACGTGCAATAAACTGCTAGAACCCGTAGACGGTTTAACGTAGACCTCCTGCGGGAGAGCGTTAAAAAGCAGGAATTTGATGGAAACCTACAAGACTTATTAAACCAGCAAATCGTTTTTGACGACACAAATATTGAAGAATTGTGGAGTACGACGAAGGGCACGATATTGACGGCTGCGGAAATGAGCATCGGTTATGTCCAAAGAAACCAGCAACAGTGGATCTCGGACACAACCTGGCAAAAAATAGAACGCAGAAGGGCCCTCAAAAATAACGTAAACTCTACAAACGACCCGGAAAGACGTCACTAATTAGAACGGGAATACTCCCAATTACATCGGGAGGTTAAGAGAAGTGTCCGGCGTGATAAAAGGCAGCAGATAAATGAGCTCGCAGAAAAAGCGGAAAACGCGGCAAACACTGGCAACAGTAAGGTGCTGTACCAAATCACTAAACAGCTCTCGGGAAAGCACTCTACTAAAAAGCATGCCGTTAAGAGTGCGGATGGAAGGCTGCTGTGCAGCGACGAGGAGCAACTCCAAATATGGAGAGATTACTTCTTCGCCGCCCTGAATGGTACACTTACACAGGAAGCTCAGGAAAACAACAACAATGCACAGCCAATAAGAATCGCCACTCGGGCCCCATCCAAGACGGAAATAGTAACCGCAATTCTTGCGATGGCCAATGGTAAAGCAGCAGTAAAAGATGGCATCTCGCCAGAATTGTTGAAAGCCGACTCAAGCCTCATAGCAGATGCGCTTCAGCCAATCCTAGAAATAGCATGGAACACCTGTACCTTTCCGGAGGATTGGACGGAAGGTATCATAGTCAAAATACCAAAAAAGGGGGACCTAACAATATGCGACAACTGGAGAGGTATCTGTTTATTATCTACTGTGGGCAAAATTTTGTCCCATATATTACTATCTAGGATAAGTGAGGCAGTTGATCGAACGCTTAGGAGGCAGCAGGCCGGATTCAGGAAGGGCCGCTCCTGTATTGATCATATTAACACCTTGAGAATAATAGTGGAGCAGTCTACTGAATTCCGATCCCCCTTTACCTTGCTTTCGTAGACTATGAGAAAGCGTTCGACTCGGTTAATAGGAGCTTCATTTGGCAGGCACTACGGCGACGTGGACTGCCTGATAAAATACTAGAATTGATAAAAGCCCTATATAAAATTCCAAATGCAGAGTTCTCCATAATGGAAAATTATCCGACAGCTTTGAGGTGAGCTCAGGAGTCCGACAAAGATGCCTACTTTCGTCATTACTATTTCTTATAGTAATAAATGACATCCTTGTGGGCGCTCTAGATAACAGGACAGGCGACATACAATGGGTTTTGGTAGACCGCCTTAAGGATCTCGACTACGCGATGATATCTGTTTGCTGGCCCACAGACACCAGGACCTCAAAAACATGTTAAAAAATTTGGCAACAGAAAGTAGGCTTAAGGCTAAATCCGACTAAAACTAAAGAAATGCGGATAAATGCAAACACCATTGAACGGACAGCGCTGAATAACCGTTACGTGGAACTGGTAAATAAATTCTGCTACCTCGGTAGCATTATTACCGAAAATGGTGGGGCAGAAGAAGACGTCAGTTCCAGAATAAATAAAGCACGAGGCCCATATGCATGCCTGTCCCTGTCCATATGGAGATCAACGGTGATTTCCACTAACACCAAATTGCGGCTGTTCAACTCCAATGTTAAGGCAGTTCTTTTGTATGGTTGCGAAACATGGAAAGTCACCCAATTCATAACAGGGCGCCTACAAGTCTTCATCAACAGATGCCTTCGTCGTATCCTAAACATCCGCTGGCAAGATAGAATTTCAAACGAAGAACTATGGCGCCGTGCCGGCCAAGAAAGGATAGACGACCAAATCAGGCGAAGGAAATGGAATTGGGTTGGCCACACCTTGGGACGCGAAAACGAAAATCGAGCCAAACAGGCCCTTGGCTGGAATCCGCAAGGTTCCCGTAGAGTAGGGAAAACCTAGAACAACGTGGAGGAGAACCCTACTAAAAGAAGCCGCAACAACTGGGAGATCCTGGTCGGAGCTAAAAGCTGTCGCGCAAAACAGAGTCCGCTGGAGGGCAACTGTTTCTGCCCTATGTCCCATGAGGGATTAAAGGAGTTTAAAGAAGAAGAAAGAAGTAAACCGGCCAAACTTATAGAGCATATTACGAGTGCACAAATAAAGTAAATTGTAAAGTTGTAACAATCATTTTCAATTGGGGGTGGTAATTAGGGGGTGATTTTCACAATTTTTTACCGCCAAAAAATTAAGAACCAATTTTGTTTTGTCATAACTCGCTTAATTTCGATACTAGGAACTGCCAAAAAAAAAGTGGGTGTGTGTACTTTGTACACGCATTAGAAATTATACTGCTTTGGCGTGATTTTAAGACTAATTTTTAATTTCTACACAAATATTTTATTGGATTCTTTCTATTTTCGTGCGTTTGAAGGTGCAAGCATTATAATGCCGACACGCTCAAGGCTGTCGGTTATACCGTATTCTAATCCTAACTAAAATCACCAATTAGTTGGGTCATTAGGCCTAATTACAATTATCTTAAGATGGGCTTAAGATGCCTCATGAAATTCTTTTAAGACTGGCTAATTTTCTACCAAAACGTAATGAATGTTTAGCTTAATATGCGTTGCAAAGCTGGATCAGCATTTATTTACCTGATAATAATACTGGTACTTCTAAGCCCAACTCACTTCTTTTTTGTTCATTTCCGCCTTAGCTTCTGATTGAGGAATTTAGCTTCTCCTCCACCTTAGTCAGTAGATCAAACGATCGTACCATTATAGTCTAAGACGTTCATTGCTCTTAGACGTGCCTTTACCTGTCGGTTACAGTGCAGCAGTTTGCTCGGCTAATCTCCGGCAATCCAAAAAGGACATCATCTGTGTCCTCTGTCACAATGAGGAATTCCAGGCGTTGCGCGACATGCTTGCCCTTTATAGCATCTACCCCTTCGCCTATATCGTCCGCAGGCCGTACCAGAACATCAAAATTGGCAGCGTGCAGTAAATTAGGGCATGAGATAAAAATGCAGCACGCTGCAATCAAAAGTATTTCAATTGGCTGAGGCTGGTAAAGTGACAAGCAAAGCAGCGTGATGCATGTTCATATCATGTCTTAAATTTTCAGTACGCTGCATATTTGAGGTTCTGATAGGGCCTCCAGCAAACCCTCGTAGCTACAAGCCTGGAAGCAGCCGGTGCCGATCCTACATTTGCTTGAATGGAGGACATTTCTCGTGTAATAACATAGTGGAGCCAAGTTTTTAAGTTTATTTTTGCCATAAAAAGTTGTAAAATATTGTACTATTTTATCACTTTCTTCTGCACCTGGATTACCAGTGATTAGTGTTTCAGTGATTGAATTAAAACAATTTCAAAAAATTGAGTGAAGCAAAACATATGGTTTAATTGTGAAGGTGACCAATTTTGTTTACATTCGCTGTGGTTTTGTCGAGATATTTTAGGGCAAAAATGTTTAATTTGTGTGGTTATTGAGTTAAAAGTGATTAAAGCTTGTTGAAGAATAATTTTTAAAAATATTAAAGCAGAAAAATGTGTAGGAAAAGTTCAAAATTTTTGTTATACATGTGTGTGGTGGTACTTGCACTTATGTTTTAAGAACTATTCCGTAATAATTTTTAACCATTTAAATTCACTTTTAATTTCATTACCGCATAAATCCAACATTTTTTCCCTAAATTAACACGAAAAAACCACCATGAATGTAAACACTGGTCACCTTATCAATTTCATTCAATTTATTCACTCGGATCACTAACCAACTTATCACCGGTAATGCACGTGCAGTAAAAAATGTAAAATACAATATTTTGCCACTTTTTACAAGTTCAAAACTTGGCGAGTCTATGATATTACACTACGAGTTAGAGAATTGCCTTCCATCTAGTAAAACCCCTCACCCACAAACAGCACACAATAAACACTACGAATCTTCCTAAACATACGCTTAGCTGATGACTCGAACATGAAATTTATTTCCCTCCATAGCCTCAGCATAAAAACGGCTGCGAGTTTTCATACGCCCATAGTAAGCAATGAACGTCATGCTAGCGGCGAAACAAGCGGTGGTTGCACTGAAAAGGGCCGTTACTTTGTAATTAAGCTCAAAAACGCTGGCTGGAAAATTTTAATCCTAATCCTAATTTAAATGAGGAACATTAGCTTTTTATTTTTAAATAGAGTTGAGTTTTAACTTCGCCGCTTTTCAGTGCAACCGCCGCTAGCTTGACGTTCATTAGTAATCACGGTATTCAGAAACAAGGTAATGTAAAAGACTGTATACCGTATACGGTATTTTAGTGCTGATGTCACGTGGGGGACACTTCCCATATAAAATCGAAGCTGTTGTTGTTTCATCATTATGGCTGACGTCACCAGGCGCCCCATTTTTACGGTATTCGAAGCTGCCGTCGCTTTTACATTACCTTCGTTTTCTGTATACCGTGCTGTGAATAATAATGATAATCCCAGTGCGCATGAAGAATAGAAGTTGAAACGCTTGCCCTCCATTCCATATCCTCCCTTGCGTTGCGTTGCGAATTCGTCAAAATTAACTCTCATAATACATATTTTTCAAACGCACCGTAAAGAAGTATAACTTCAAAAATAAGGTTTTTCTAAGCACTTCAACAAAGTCTTATGAGTTTTTCCCGGAAAATGCATTGTTTTTGGGATATATCACGTTTAAACTTTGATTTTGGCAATTTAGTCCATTCAAAACGCGGGGGGGTGTTCCAAAATAACACCGTTAAGAAAATCGAACCCTAAACGTTTTGGGGTCGCTGATCACGAAAATCGAGGTCCCGCGGGTCCTAAAATTAGGGCGTCACCCCTAAAAATGCAAAAAACACCCCTTTTTAGGCGGTTTTCGCGGTTATTTCAGTAATAATGAAAACTAGTGCGATGGAATGCACTTTTTTTAATATTTATTTGCGAAGGGGGTTGATTTATACTAAATTAAGGCGAACTTAATGGTAAGGGGTATTCCTAAAGGGTTGAAAGTACCCCTAAATTGGCGAAAAATGGCAAAAATTGTAAAAAAAAAATGTTTTCTCCAGTTTATGCTTCGAATTCGATTGTGGGCGTACTGTCAGGCAAAAATAAATTATTTTCAATCCTTAAGGGGTTAAAACTACCCCTAAAATATACATAGTTCATTGAAAACTAGGGGGGGGGTGTTCCAAAATAACACCGTTAAGAAAATCGAACCCGAGAAATCGATTACGAAAATCGAGGTCCCGCGTTCCTAAAACTAGGCCGTCACCTCTAAAAATGCAAAAACACCCCTTTTTAGGGGGTTTTCGCGATTATTTCAGTAATAATGAAAAATAATGCGATGAAAGGCACTTTTTTAAATATTTATTTGCGAAGGTGGTTAATTTAACTAAATTAAGGCGAGCTTTATGGTAAGGGGTAG